>JASKDV010205717.1:0-10593 GCA_032466395.1 Aegires albopunctatus
TTATTATTATTATTATTATTATTATTATTATTATTATTATTATTATTATTATTATTATTATTATTTTATTATTACTGCTTCAAAGATTTATTAAAATGAATATTTTACCTTTTGAAACTAATTATTTCAAAGTCAATTATATTTTGAGGTCTGAAGACCCTTGGCACTTTCTCCGTAAAATATGTGACCATTATACTTAAAAAAAAAAAAATACAAAAAATAAAATGTATCAAGACTTATTTTATTATAAATTATGTACATTGTAAATTTATAACATTCTATAAAGAAACACATGCACGAAAAAAGCTACTGATGTTTAAGATGAAGACCACTTGAAATGTGTGAAGAAAAATATCAAAACAAAACTTCATGAGGCTTATATCGGGAAGGGTGCGGATATAATAAAATGGATGCTATAAAAGTGAACACGATTTAAGTACACACCGGTTGATGCTAATTTTACCGAGAACAGAGAAAGGGGGATACTATGACCCCGCGCTTGTCATGGCATCGTTTCTTAGGCATAGACACTCCCGAGGAACGTCATAAATTAAATCATGGCACATATTCTTGTCTTGTTGTCCGCTCTCACTAACTCTCAGGTACATTGGGTGTAGAGGTAATATTTTTCACCCAAAATATTAATATTTTTGTTAATTGCTCGGCTTCTATTTACACCAGAGAGTGGCTCTATATCGCATTTTGAAGCTTTGAATGTAATCTATCAGCTATCATAATATCAAGCTTTCTTCATTAATAATATGCACAATATGATGAAAACGTGTTGCTAATTTATCCTACTAAAGCATTTGTAGAAAAAAGAAAAAAACTTGATTATGACTACAAAATAGCCTACACAATCAAAGCCTGAAACTTAGTGAAAGTAAAAGAAACTAAAAGTAAAAGTGAAAAATACTTAGGAGTTACAATAGACAATGAGGTCAGATGGAAAGAGGAAAAGAAATCAAAAAGCCATATAGCAAATCGTCTCCCAAGTTTACAATTGTTTTATCTTCGCTAAAGCTTTTTTCTAGCAATAATAATAATAATAATAATAATAATAATACTAATAGTAATAATAATAATGATAATAATGATAATAGTAATAATAAGAGTAAAATTATAATAATAATAAGAAGAAGAATAAAAATAAGAAGAAAAAGAAAAAAGAAGAAAAAGAAGAAGAAAAAGTCCCAGCTTCGAAACCTGATTGGACGCGATGTTGAGTTATTGGAAAGACCCTTTAGCCTTTAAAGGCATTTCTTCACCGTATCCAGGTGTAAAATGGGTACCGGGATAACAGGTAGAGGACGATCTTGTCAGTAAGCTAGGTATATTATGCTAGATCTAGAAGCGCCATTTATCGAATCACACTTTTGTATGCATCCCTGGTCTTTGAGTTTGAGAAGGACTTTGGATTGTGATGGGCTGACAATGAGCACATTTAGTGTGTATATATATAAAAATTGTTCTTTACTTTTGTTGTTACATTAGTAATGATACTAGATCTAATACCAATAATACTACCAATAATAATAATAATAATAACAATAATGATGATAATAATAATATTAATGATAGTAATACTAATAATAACACTACTATTAATAATAATAATAATGATAGTAATGACAATTACAATGATAATAATAATGATAATAATACAATATTGATGATGATGATGATGATAATAATAATAATAACAGTACATTTCTATAGCGCCTTTTACCTAGGTCTCAAGGCGCTTAAATAAAACTTGACATTAATAACATACATATTATAGTACATTGTACACAGATATAATATACATCATTTGGTGAAGATTACTAAATTAAGAGGAAAAAGAGAATACATATTATTATAATAGTATACATAGTGCATGAATAATTTAGGCTAGTTATAAAAATATAAAGATTAATCTGTGACTCAGCCTTGTTATTTGTTACAAATAACAAGGCTGAGTCACAGATTAATCTATATATTTTTGAAAAAGATACGTTTTCAAATGTTTTTTGAAAATTGTAACATTACATGCGAGTCTCATGGATGACGAAAGAGAATTCCACATTAAAGGTCCAATCTTTCCGAAACTTCTGTCGCCATTTTTTGTAAGTTTGGTGTTTGGAACTGTCAAAAATTTTGAATTTTGAGGTGTGTATGGATTTAGTATTTCTCGAATATACAAGGGACAAGAAGGGTCGAAAGAATTGTAACAAAAAACAGAAACTTTGTATTCGATCCTTGCTTTAACTGGCAACCAATGAAGCAGTCTTAACAAGTCTTTTGAGTTCATATTGAATTGTGATACTCCACCAAGAACAAGTCTTGAGCCCTGCATTATTTTGAACTCTTTGAAGTTGTTTAAGTCTTCCATCTGTGATACCCACAAGCAAATAATAATAATAATGACAGCAATAATACTACTACTAATAATAATAGTAATAGTAATCATAATAATAATGATGATGATGATAATAATAATAATAACAATGATGATAATAATAATAGTAAGAACAATAATAATAATGATAGCAATAGTAATACTACTACTTCTACTACAAATAAAAGATAATAGTAATAATAGTGATAATGAAAATAATGATAGTAATACTAATACTACTAATTAATAATAATAATAATGGCAAAGGATAATGGTAAGTACAGATGAATGGCTTTCGGTGACTAGCCTGTACTTATATAATATATGCATTGTCACAAGAAACCTCTACCTGAAGAGATCTAATTATTAATTATACCAATGTACATAATTAGATTACAGAAGTATTATAGATCTAGAATAGAATATATAAAAATCATAATAGACTACACGGATATTAATAAACATTTTTAAATTGTTTATTTACATCATAAAACTATTATGTATTTATGTAATATTTTTTTCAGTCTTCAATAGATAGTCAATTCGTTTAGGTTGACATTTTTTAATTTCTATTGACAATAGGGCACTGTTTTCTCACTACTCTCTCTCTCTCTTTCTGTTGGTAAACTAGACCTAGATTAGATCTGGTAGATTATATATATATTATATATAATAATAATATTAATTATTATCTAATATGTTGAACAGGCTAGACTTTGATCATCGATTTGACTATAATTTTGACCAACAGGATGCTTTCATTTTCTTCGGTCATCGAGCTAACGGGGCGGAAACTGGATATTTCAACCTAGATAAAGATACAACAAACCTGGAACAGGACAAAAGGCTTTCATTAATACTTTCTCAGCACTGATTCTGGAGCTCAGGTAAATGCATGTGTTTATTTCTTTCTGAAAGAACTAGGATACGTCAAACACTGTTCTTGTTTCTTTAGAGTAATCTGGTGTGTGAGACAGTCCCCGACCCCCCCGACCCCCTTTTTTTTTTCCAGCCTCCTCTTGCTATAAACCTTGAAATCAATCAGAAAATCAACTCACATTATTATCGAGAAATTCCATCCATCTGTGAGTCACTATCAACGGCAGCATGCACTCAATCAGTGGTCAACAGACATCACCATTAAGCAAATGTTCTCGTTATTTAAAGAGCAATTTGAGAATTTATAAAGGTGGAGTATGAGTTTTATCGCCACAAGGTGAGCAGCAAGAACATCAGCTTTACTACGCTGGGAACTGAACAGTATGAAATATGCATGGAGTTTGAGTTTAACTTTTAAGCAACATCATCACAAGCCTCTATTTCAGGACCCCAACTGTGTTGAATGCAAAACTCATGGCCCACAAGGAGAGAGCCAGGATAAGCAGACAACATTATGAAATGGACAAATACAAAGACCCGGATCCAGGTTCAGAAGTGTAGGTTTCTGCTGATATATATGCAGAAGATCATTATGTTGCCTTACATGTGTGTTGTGAAAAGCCGTGCGTTCACAAATCGGTTCGTAACCTTTCACAAAATCTTTGCGCACCTTTGCCTTAGGGAAACAAAACAAAAAAAACTCCCCCAAAATGACTCGAGCAATCCTCAGGCATGGGGCAATCGCTGGGAGTACCTTGTCGGATGTTACATTGGCCTTCATCAAGGTAATTAAAGACTTATCGGAAGAAACCAGTCACATTCATTTTATTATGGTGTGACAAATATTTGAGATGAAACAAGAACTGGTTCTCTTATATATCACTTAGCACACTTACAGTGTTACAATAAAATATCTTGTAACAGCACATACTTTCCTCTCATGTGATTCGTTTCACGGACTAGTAGAGAAGAGTATGAGGAGAAAAAATACTAACTAGAATTTTTCTGATTTAGTGTCGTCCATACACACTGCAGGTGGTGTTCATAAACAATCGAGATGAAAGCCAGGTAGGCTCTACCCATTTTACACCTGGATATGGTGAGGAAATACATGTAAAAAGTCTTTTCCAAAAACTCAACATCGCGCCCAATACGGATTCGAACTTGGGCCCTTTTTATCACTAGCCCAATATATATACCACTAGACCACGGTACCATGCGTTGCAATTCATTTAGAAATTTCACTCTTTATTTTATCTCATTGCCTCTTTTCCTCTCTTCTTTTGGTATTCCACTCAAATTTAAAGGTAAAACAAACAAATCATTCATGCACTATTTCATGATTTCATTGAAGAGGCGTTTTATTAAAAAGGTAGTGAACCAAATTACTCTGATAAAACACATAACTCATCGAACATATGCATTTATAATACTGAGAGCCCTATGCTTGCAATGCTCTGATAAAACATATATCTCCTAAAATGACAGGGAAATATGTGTTTCATCGGAGCATTTTTAAGATTTTTTATATGCGTTTTCCCTACAACCAATATCTTTGGCAATGCTCTGATAAAAGACATATCTTTGTAATTTCATGGATTTAAAATGAATTTAACAATTAAAACGAAACTAGACATTAAAAGTGCAGCGAGTTATCATACTGATCTGTAACCGGGATATTGGAAAGTATGTTTTATCGGAGCACGGAAAAAGTGACATTGAAGACTACTTTTCTTAATTAACTATTTGCCACATTCCTTACACTTGAATGTTTTCTCTCCTGTGTACGTTCTCATGTAAAGTTGAAGACTTCTATTCTTAATAGTATTTTCTACATTTCTCATACTTGAATGGTCTCTATCCTGTGTGTCTTCTCATGTGAAGTTGAAGACTTCTATTCTTTATTGTATTTTCCACATTCCTCATACTTGAACTTGAATGGTTTCTATCCTGCATGTGTTCTCATGTGAAGTTGAAGACTATTTTTCTTCCCATAGTATTTTCCACATTCCTTACACTTGAATGATTTCTCTCTTGTGTGTATTTTCATGTGAGATTGAAGATCACTATTCTGTATAAAACATTTTCCACATTCCTTACACTTGCATGGTTTCTCTCCTGAGTGTGTTCTCTTGTGAAGTTGAAGACTATTATTCTTTATATAGCATTTTCCACATTCCTTACACTTGAATGGTTTTTCTCCTGTGTGTGTTCTCATGTGGTATTGAAGACAACTATTCTTTATAAAACATTTTCCACATTCCTTACATTTAAATGGTTTCTCTCCTGTGTGTGTTCTCATGTGACATTGAAGATCACTATTCTGTATAAAACAGCTTCCACATTCCTTACACATGAATGGTTTCTCTCCTGTGTGTGTTCTCATGTGGTATTGAAGACCACTATTCTTTATAAAACATTTTCCACATTCATTACACTTGAATGGTTTATCTCCTGTGTGTATTCTCATGTGACATTGGAGATCACTATTCTGTATAAAACATCTTCCACATTCCTTACACTTAAATGGTTTCTCTCCTGTGTGTGATCTAATGTGACATTGAAGACCATTATTCTGTATATAACATTTTCCACATTCCGTACATTTAAATGGTTTCTCCACTGTATGATTTCTCATATGGTTTAGAAGACGTTTTTCCTGTGGGAACCATCGTTCATAATCCTCTTTATCAATTTTATTAAATAAATCTTTCACTAAATCATTATTTGTGGAGAGTTTGTGATGTTGAAATGGATTACCAGCAATATCGTTCTCCAAATTGACATTTCCTGAGACCATATCATCCACCTTTGATTGAATCACAATGGGATGGTCACTGGATGATGAAAGAATGAAAAATGGTGACTCCTGCTTTATGCCATTATCTTCAACTTTGACCTCATCTATCAGACAGGAACTATTACTAGATATATGTTGTTCACGATTTGAATGATACAATGAATCTCTATAGACATGTTCCTCTCCAGCCTTTTCAAAGAATACAGTCTCTTCTGTTGTTTCCTGCTCTTCAACTTTGACCTCATTCAAAAGACAGGAACTAGCGATGGATTGTTCAGAATTTGAATGATATAATGAATCTTTGTAGACAAGCTCCTCTCCAGCCTCTTCATTAACTTCAATTTTTACTTTATCTATAAGACAAGTTCTAGAGAAAGGTTGTTCAGAATTGTTGAGATACAATGAACCACTGTGGACAACATGTTCCTGTCTATCCTCTTTTGATGGTGGAATCTGAGGAATGTCTGTTGATTCCATTTCACCAGCACCATGTGTAGAGTTCAATGGACAGTACCAGTCTTAGTGTATGCTGTTAAAAAAAATAAAAAATAAAAATTGAATTACATTGATTAGTTTGTAAATCAACAATCAAGATCAGTCGTCTGAGTAGGCATATTGATATTGATAGTAGGCATGTAGATAGTAGGCATATTGATAGAAGGCATATTGATAGTAGGCATATAGATAGTAGTAGAAGTAGGCATATTGATAGCAGGCATATAGATAGAAGTAATAGTAGGCATGTTGATAGTAAGCATCTTGATAGTAGTAGTAGTAGTAGTAGTAGTGGTAGGCGTATTGATAGTAGGCATGTTGAAAGTAAGCATCTTGATAGTAGTAGTAGTAGTAGGCATATTATTAGAAGTATGCATATTGATAGTAGGCATATTGATAGAAGGCATATTAATAGTAGGCATATTGATAGTAGGCATCTTGATAGTAGGTCATATTGTTCCATTTTATTTGCGAGCATCGGATGAGTTTCAGGCACTTGACCTATTTTACTGGTGATGAGAGCTTAACTATATTAACTGTGACTCTTCTGAAAAGTGTATATTTATTATATATTTCTATGATGTAGGCCTACAGATGGTCAGTCGGTCGGTTATCACACCCCTCCCCCCTCCACCCCTAGAGCCCTCTGTAGTGCAGGAGGAATTCACCAACCCCCAATCAACCACACACACAGCAATGAGATAAAACTTATCTATTTCTATAAACACTGGAGCTCCCAAGGATTGTGTACTATCGCCAGTACTATTTTAGTATTTACAATGTATACAAATGATTGTCAGAGTACCAACCCTGATCTAGTGTCAGTAATATAATGTGACGATGACACATCACTACAGAGCCTTATCATTGAAGGGAATGAATCTTAATATAGATGGGAACTAGAACTGTTTGTCTCATGGTGAGACGAAAACCTCCTTGAATTGAATGTTGTGAAAACCATAGAGTTAATAATAGACTTCAAAAGAAACAAAAACACATATAGGAGACCCTAATAATTACACAACAAGTGGGAGAACAGGTAAAAAAATTACTAATATCAGGGTGAAGTTGTTGATGATCGTCTAAAATGGACTGACCTGGACAGACCACGTTAAACTTCTCAAATAAAAACTTAACACAAGAATGCATTTTTTATCCAACTTGCTCTTTTTAACACTTTCAGCCCGAGCGGCCGCTTGGTAAATCTTACTGGGTCGACAAGCGGCTGATGGGTCTATGTGTACTATAGGCCTAATAAAGAAAATAATGCATATGAAAACCACGAAACAACTATGGTACGATGTTCTACGATAATCGTTCTTTCGATTACTGGTCATTTGGCCCTATAGGGATATTCTAAATTACGATTATTGAGAATGTAAACAAAGTATTGAGCATTTCATTCAAACTTCTATAGTTTTTTTTTTGCGAAGTTACGTGCTTTGATTATCAATCATACTGAGCTATGTAGGGTATTTTTTGAACACCTGATACTTTTTCCATCACATGAATAGAACCATAACAATTTCAAGTCCATGCAAGTATTTTATATTTTTTACCACTGATTGAATGAAATTCCTTGCTTTTTTTTGTTTTGTCTCCGTAAATGCAACTGTAACATATCACTCTGTCAGTTTCACATACATAGTCTATTGTCATGTTTGATGTTATGTTCTGAAAGTCCAATCATGGCTGATTACTTTGATATGCAACACTATATACTTGTGGGCTGTAATAATGGCAGTATGGCAAAATCATAAAGGTCACTGACTATTTCTATTCAGTGTCTTACTTACAGAGGCCTCCGTCCTCTCCTTAATTTTAGCTCCGGACTGAAAGAGTTAAACCTGTGTGCATTTCATAAAAATTGGAGGCATATACATACACGCAATCATACATCTCGTATGCCTCCTCTCAATAACTTCGCTAATTTTGAAATCCTCTTACATTTACACGGCACACAGCCGGTCTACTGACAGACAGCAATCAATTTGTGGCACTGGGTGAGATTTGATTGCATTGTCTAATGTACATCAGTAGACTTGGACTTGGACATGTCTTCTGAACTGGCTTGGGCCATTGAATATGCCTGCTGAAGTCCCGATCATTGTGCTGCCTCCTTAGCTAGTGCATTTGATTGGCTGGTTGATAAAGTTACATATGTCCATCATTTCAGAGTCCACATGTTATCAGTGTGTGGGCACACAGGGATGTCTCATCTTGCCAATAGTAACATTAGTAACAAAGGGGTGGGATCAACCACACAATTAAGTGATAACACACGTTTGCTAGCCTTAGAAAGTGATCACTGATAAATTATCAAACGTTGGTTGACATTTGCTACCGTTTTAAATTGACATGATATAGAAATAGCGGGCACTTAGGCGACAGAGATTTTTTGCGGGGAGTGGTGAAATTGATAGAAATAATTATGTTTCGGCGGGAAAGCGGGCACTTAGGCTAAACAAGCATTCAGACAGAGGGCGCTCTCGCAAAACCTGCTGTAATAGCAAGTCATTAAGGTATTGTTCATTTCATTCTTCATCATTTATTATTCACTGTTAAAGGTATAGAACTAATTGAACACATATACAGAGGATGAAATTTTGACTCATGAACCTTGCTATCCTTGCACAACTTGTGTTCTGCATGATCTTGGGAGAAAATATGACTGGGCTTCGCAAAGGGTATATCTGCTGGCAAACTGCTCACATCTAAGCTCTGACCTGCAAGGAGCATGACTCTGTTTTGAGTGATTGTTTAGTTATAACGATGATATAGTGATCCTTATATAATTAATGTTAATAATCAGAATGATAATGACATAATATGACCTGCAGTCGTATGTGAAATAAATTAATTAAATTCTGATAATATGTAGTCGTTAACGCAAATGCCCTGAGCAAAAATGTAGGGAAAATGACCATTTTATCTTTGATCTGAATATTCATGAGATTTAAATGATCCAATCAAGATGCTAGAAATGTTCACTCGCTTTAAACTATCATTCCCCTTCCCCTTTTTGCTCCTCCAGTGGACTGGAGATGATGCCTGCACAGGTTTGAACAACTAACTTGCAGTTTTTCAGGTCTCTTCTAGATGCTAACAATCTGGGACAATTGCTGCATTAGTAACCCAAGTTAAATGAATTGATTTGGCATATTATTATGGTCACTGTTCCTTCAAAGCAGATCATAAAATATATGAGACATTATGAAATTTATTGCAGCAAAGCTTTGACAATTTACTCTGTTTTGTTTCTTTTTAAAGGAGATCCAGAGAGTGGGAAGAGCTGTATCCTCAGTCGATATGTGCACTGTCAATTTTCACCATTATATATTAAAACAAAAAAAGTTGCCATTGGTAAGTCAAAAGTATAAATGAATGGAAAATTATAACCATTCATTCATTGTTATGGCCTTGTGGAAATCTGTGTTGTAAGTTAAACGGCAGAAGAAAGAAAAGAAAGGACATATCATTTTTTAATTCACGTGAAAAGGCGATTAATAAAATTGAAAATAATTGTATGGGCTCTATTTGTTTCTCTTGATAACGTTCATTGTATTTCCCTTTTTAATTATTTTTCAAGCTGTTATTATTGGCTTTTTAATTACTCTATGCTCATTTTAAAAGAATCATCTCAAAGACTCGTATTATTTATCTAAAACTAAAATGAGTTGTTGATTGCTTTAAAGTAATTTATAACTAATAATATAATAATACCTAAAATAATTTTATTTTTGTCATCTTTTCTTTTTTTTCCTTTTCTCATTTCACCTCATCCGTTTATGTAATCTGTGCATTATCCTAATTGGTTTCTTTTAATATGTGCCCAATTCCATCCTGTTAAATCCATATTGGTGTATTTTGTCTGATACCCATTGACATTGTGATTGTCTTTGAATTTTAGATTTTGTAAAATGCCATCGAGCATCTTTGAAAGATGAAAAGGTGCTCTATAAATTATTTATTATTATTATTATTATTATTATTATTATTATTATTATTATTATTATTATTATTATTATTATTATTATTA
>JASKDV010205728.1:0-10593 GCA_032466395.1 Aegires albopunctatus
TTGATTGCCGGCATTCACAAATCGAAAGTTGGGCGGAATTCAGACTCGGTGATAGCCGGCAACCGACTCTCGCACCTGATTTGAGTACTTTAGCCTTTAGGAGGAAAATTTTCCCCATTTTACGATTGCCTGAAAACATACAGGTCTAATATATATGTGTGTAAATAAATGTAAACATGATAAAAATCTTAATGAAATACAGCAGTAAATGGTTATAGTTGAATAATCATTCTAAATCTAATTCTAAATGAACATAGGTATTATAGGTAAATAAGGACGAAGAACATTTAGTTGAATTTTCATACACATAACTGAAATCAGGTTTATTTCCATTTTAAAAAATTCATAAAATTGTTAAACGTAAAAAAAAATAAAATAATAATTTAATAAACTAGTTTAAAGCTCAGTTAGAATCAAAAGGAGGCTTTATTCTTCCTTAACTAGAAATCATGTAGCAAACAAAGCACCGATTAAAGAAGCAATCAAAGTAAATAAATTAAACAACTACTACTTTTAATAAATATACCGAATCAACACCATACCTTTCCAGGTGAGGAAGATGGCCTACTAAACTTGGGACCGTTAGGACTAGAATGGCAAATCAGTGGTGAGGTTGGTAGAGATTCTGCATGATACTTTTCCCTCACTGGGCTCTCTCCGCTTACCACTGGTTCAGCAAAGGAGACACGCCTTGACTGTTGAAAAATTTAGTAAATTTAACTGCTTTGTCACTTCCAAGTCTACCTCTTCTTAAATTTCATGGTGAAAAGAGCAAAATAAAAAAATTACTAATACAAATTGCAAATTGGTAATGATGACAATTATGCATTAATGAAAATGACCTTTGTGGATTTTAAAATAATAATAATGTAAACTAAACTTAGATGATGACACATAGCTCATAATACATATCAGTAACATTAATTACCTTGTCAGATACTGGAGTGGGTTTTTTCAAAATACTGCAACTTGGTGACTTGGAGGGGGACCATTGACTTGGGATGTATTCTGGAATTTCTTCTTCCTCTTCACCCTTTTCCTCCACACAATTTTCTATTTCAGCTCCGACTTTTTCAGCTGTTTCAGGAATTTGATCACTTGCAACTACTTCTGCCATCTCCTCTATTTTTTCATTTCCTTCTGAGTTGTCAGAGACAACTGTGACCTCTATGACAGGCTTTGGTATTCCGTCATTTACTTCACTATCCTCAATAGTGATCTTCTTCTCTTCAATAAAGACCTCATCTGAACAACTCCCTTCTTGCGAGGACTCAGTGGCTTCTTTCATCTCTTCGGCTTCTTGCGAGCTTACAGTTATTTGAGGAGAGTGAATGAGCAAAGATGGGCTGTCGGATTCAATAGATTCTGCCTCTGGCACGACTTGAAGGTCCATACTGTCAGATGGAATTTCTTTGGTAATATTTTCTACTTCGTTAGCCTGTTCAGTTTCATATACATTTTCTGGTGTCTCAGCTACAATTGAATTTACTGGATTCTCATCCATTTCTACATCTTGAGTGACAGGATCATTTTGGGCAATGGTTATTTCTTCTTTTGCATCCTTCGATGAAATAGATGGATCTGAGATTTGACCTATTTTATCAATGAAAGATGAAAGAGGTTTGTCATCATCAGAGCTTTCAGTTTCTTCTTTTGACATCACTCTTCTCTTTTTCAACGAGGACAAAATTTGATCTGGAGAGTCTTCTTTTATAATTTTTTCCTTTTCTTTTCTTTTCAATGCTCTTCGTCTCATAATTGGAGATGGAGGAGATGAAGAAAGCTTTCTTACAACTTTTGATCTTGTTCTCAATAAATGTTTTGATCTTATGGACTTAGGGGATGAAAGGTTACGCTTTCTTGACAACATATGTGGGGACTGTGTTCTTGAGATTTTACTACTATCTTTACTTTTTGAAACATCTGAATCAAAAGCAGCCTCCTTTTCTGATAAAGATGATGATGATGAAATGCTCTTTTGATCTACCTTTTCAAGACACAAATCTTCATCTAAATGCTCTGAGAGTCGCTTTGCAGCCTTTCGTCGATATTTTGTAGTGCTGCTTCTTTTAATAGGTGATGAATCTGGAGGTGATTTCACATCTGGTGTAACCTCACCAATAATGCTCAATTCTTCTTCTTTTTTCTTTCCATTATCCTCTTCAAATTCTATCACAGTTTTTGGATCTTCTGATGAAGGTGGCATTTCTTGGTCCTCTTTATTAGTCAAAGCTTTATCTACCATCTCCTTCATTTCTGATGTTTTGAGCGGATCAGAGTCATCAACTTTTTTATCATCATCGTGGCCTTTGGCCTTTTCAGGACTACAAAAATATGTTATTTTTGTTTTGAGTGACCTTAAATGTGAAAAGTTAGAGGTTTTCTCTTTAACCATCTCTTCACCACCTTCATCTTTTAAGGTACTTTGGGAAGGGTCAAAGTCGCTTTCAGTGCTTGATGTCGGTGCCCTATTACTCCCATCTGAACTACTGGTTTTAGTGCTAGTGGATGATTCTGATGACTTAACATTTTGATCTGACTCTGATGCTAGAGTAGGCATGGCCAACATTGACATTAAACTTGAAGAAAGGGGTGTTTGTTCAGGATTACTGAGAAGACTATCACTCTCTGGGATTTCATTGCCATTCTCCCGACCTACATGGTCCTTAGCTTCATCTTCCTTGGGCAAAACCTCGACTGAATCTATTGGCGCTGACAAAAACAATTCTTTTTCTGCTTGTTCTATTTTCTTTTCTGGAACATCTACAGGCACTTGGAAGCCCTGTGATGAAGAAATGGAAGGGTCTGAATCAAATAAAGCTTCGGAGTCCTTAAAATTATTCAAGTTGCCAGACACACAATCTTCTGTCTTCAATCCCTCTTGACTTTTTTCACTAATATTTTTGGCCATTATTGGTATGGAAGGCTGATTTTCGGTCTCTAGAGTTCCAAAAAGCTTTCTAGCACTTCTGGTGGGCCTGGGAGACAGTGATGCGCTGTCATCACTCTTGGTCGGAGTTTCTGCAATGGACTCATGTATTCTGCAATCACTCTTATCATTATTCATTTTTCCAGGAGATTGAGTATCTTCTACCAAAGTGACAGATGTAAATCCATTTTCTGGACTTGATTGCGATGCAACAGATTCAGTTAAGCCGGTAAACTGACTTATTTCAATGACTGGAGGATCTGTTGGAATTACATCAGGTTTTTTGCCTTTCATCAACCAGGAGACAAGGCTAGATTTGACAGCTTGATCATTGTTGGGAATAGCTTTAACATGGTCGTCACTTGTCTTCTTGTCTTGCAAATTGGGCTTTGTGATGTTGCTGTTGGCCTTTGACGAATTATCTTCATCCTTTTTACTTTTTTTGGGTTCATTTATCTTAAGAAGGGGTACACGACGAGGATTTTTTCCTTTGCCAGCATCGGTGTATAAATTATCATCTACAGCAGATTCCACGTGACAAATTTTAACTCTTCGACGTGGACTTTTCTCTTTGCTAGCATCTACAACTGAAATTTCATCTACAGAAGATTCCACATCACAATTTTTAAATCTTCGCAATGACACTCTTCTTGGTTGAGTCAAAGAGGAAATGGATTCTACTTTTTCAATTGACGAAGGACAATCAGATACTGAGGCCTGACCTTGTGCTCTAAACATTTTAAAAGCAGCTTGTTCGCTTTCCTTGTCCACGCATTTGCTTGCTTTTAAAGTAAGCTTTTCACTTGATTCAGACACCAAATTTTTCCTTTTCACGTTGTCTATCTCAGATTCTGGTGCACACTGCAAATGTTTCTCTGCAATGTTTTTGGAAGTAGTTGATGAGCTGTGTGAATTACTGGAGCTGCTACTTCTGGTTATCCTTGTATTTGAGGCCATTTCCTTAGTTTCAGTTTGATTTGTTGAGTCATTATCTGTTTTCACTTCTGAGATTCTGGAAGATCGTCTGCGTAGAAGTACTTTTGAACTATGAGGCTGAATGAACCCTGTACTTCTTGCAGCTCCATTCGATATACTACTAAATGGGTGAAGTTTAGTTGCTCCACTGCCTCCTGCCTGATAAAAACAAAGAAATAATATAGCAGAGATTCACTACAACTATCTACCTTGAATGTAAATAATATCAATAGGTGATCCTTTTACATGGGCAGTAATCTCTTTTACTTAAGTCAAAGAAAACCTTTTATGATATAACAATTGGATTGGTGTCTCTATTGTTTTACCTATAGCCATTTGGTTGAGAAAATTAAGAAGAATTCCAAAAACCTCTTGCTTTTAAATTGAAAAACATAAAAATGCATGACTTATAATATAAATCAAAAACAATTTTGATATCCAAGGCTTAAAAGATAGCACTGTTCATAAGATAATTCTTTCTCTTCATGTAAACAATTATCTGGATGCATATTGAAAGTGGAACATCTTAACTTATGTTAACTAGAATAATATCCATAACATCTCACATTCCATAGCCAATCAATGTCAGACCACACAATATATTTAATACCATCACCACTTAACTGTGTTCCACACACAAATTCCATCAATGGACCCAGCTATTGTATGTTGCCTGGCAGCTTCATTTACCCACTTACTTGAAAGGTCATTTTTCCCTATCCCTAATTTGATGTGCCTAATTATGTTTGTGGACAAATCACTTATGAGTTGTGGGTAAAAATGTTGCTTTTGTCAAACTAAATAAGGCTTTTATAAGAGCAAATATTGAAAACAAGAAAAACAATCCGGAAAAAATTCATACACATTCTTACATTCACCATGCCAAAAAAATAAATTATTATAAAAGACGACAACTTATATATTCGTTCATAGAGTCCAACAAGTGATCTTATCAAATAAAGTGAAAAAAGTAGAATATTCCATCAATTTTTAATTTGACACCAGATTTTCATTTTCTTTATGAAGAAAATTTGCTGAGAAGCCATTGCACAAAGGAATTTGAAACACCACTCTGTCAAGAAAACAAACCTATTTATAACTTTCATGTAAAGAAAACCTCCATTATTGACTATATTCGCCTTTTAGAATAGGTATACTTCCATTTTCAAGTGATGGTAGGGAGTTTCCAGCTCATTTTAACTGCTAAGTTTACAGTTTTATTTTATAGTCGAAGAGCTACTGGCAGTGGCTTGGCGTCCTCATGAGAACTTTTTTGAGCCGCTGTTAGTGGCCTGGTGAAAACAAGGAATTAAGCCTCTAGATCATTAACCCTAATCGTACGTCGTGTTGTTTTTTTGTTGTTGTTTTTTTTTTGTCGTAATCGTATGAATTTCATATAGGGGAAAAATACTATTCGTACCAATGGGGTAATTCAAGTACCCCATGTATCATATAGTGAAAAAATCATTATATCATACGAATGGGATACTCCGGGACCCCATGTTTCATAAAGAGAAAAAAACAATACACATCCATATTTTTTTAATGAGATCACTATGGCGTCAAATAATTTGCAATAAATGTGGCATACCCGATTAAAAGCATAATCTTTTGAGGAATACTGAAAATTTCAGAGTTTGTACTTAAAGCATTTCAAAACAAATAAAAACAACCTCGGGGGTACCAAAAGTACCCCACACGTACGATTATGGTTAAAAATCAACATATAATCTAAAATTGGATTGTTGTAAACCATTTGTAAACCTCCCTTACCTTTTCTTCAGGCTGAGAGTCTGTCTTGGATATCACATCCATTGATGAAAGGCTACTGTAATATGAAACAAATCAAAAAGAGCAAATGTAATGAGAAGTTACAATGGTACACGATTAAGCCAAAGAGCATCAATGAATCAGTTTAAATACATAAGTGTCTACAAGATTTGACTTCACATCATGACATTACTGACACAGCAGCTTGAGCAGTTAAAATCTTAACATTGCTCTGCTGTAGAGCAACCATAATTATTACTTCTGTTTAACCCTAGCATGAATAATGCACATTAAAGAATATTTGAGAAAATTGCATTTGGTAACATATAAAAACAGAAAATTCAATAATGTTAGGATATGATAGGACAGTATGAGACATAACATTTCATCCTATCCACACAGGCATTTTTTAATTTTATCAGTTTTTATTGTGCGTAGCATTTCTATCGCTTTGGATCATGTAATGTGAATCTTTTGATTGGCAGAGATTTGTTGTCTATAGATGGCGCGATGTAATGAAATAGATTAGGATGGGCCTAGCGATTTAGTCTAGTGGCCGTCTTGATAAAGATGACACAAAAATTAGATAATACCTTTACTTCTATCTTCATAAATTCATCGTCATTCGAAATGAAGAAAGTGTTAGATGTGAACCTTATCTAATATCTTCATCTTCAAGACCGACCTTATTCTCTCCTATAAAGGCAAGGTAGAGTCCATGAATTAAATAAATTCTAGATCTAGATCTAACAAAAATATACGAAGAGATCTAGGACCAGTTTAATTCAAGAATTTTAGATCAGTATTTGGACCATTCAAGATCAAAAATGTATTAATAGATTTGGATAATTAAAACCATCATCTCAATTCATTGACTCCCTGGTTGAATTGTACTTATTAAGTGCCGTCCTTGAGTTACGTCTACATCCATTAATGCACTACGCAATATTATCTTGTCTGTTATTTGACACTTGGAATGAAAAGGATAAGAATAATTAAGGTTGATAATTGCATGCTATAAGTCTAAAAGAGTCAAGACTTTTAACTCTGTGGTGCTTTATTTGTTCCGCTTTTATACATTGGCCACACCATTGGCATCACGGGGGCCAGCTGACCACTAACTAGGTATCCCCAACTTAATTTTCATTTTACAGATACAGTCCTCTTCGGCTTATAACCCACCCCACGGTTGACACCAGTACCAGGTTATTAGCCGGAATGGGTTATTAGACATATATGCAAATGAAGGTAAAATTATATATATTTTCTATTACTCAGTTATGCCCCTTTTTCGCAGCATAAACTGACATGATCATGTGGACCTGTTTCAAACACCTTCTTGTGTTAACAGGACTGTTTCTCTATGTTACTGCAACGAATGTCTTGTTATTATATTATGATGGATTGTTGACGCTGAGTGTAAGCTCGATAAGTTTAAAACTCCTCCCCCTGACCATTTCAAAATCAATGATTGGCTACAAAAAAAACAACAACGTAGGCCTATCCCCCATTCAATGCACTTGACGATAACGAATCATCTATCGAAGCATGACAAGAGTTCTTTCTTTAATTGCCTTCGGATGCTTGTCATTGTGTCTTACGTTCTCTTTCTTGCATCATTAATCAGCACTATATTGAATGGGAGAGACAGCTTTTTGCTTAACCATGTGACCATCCGTCTAGCCTTCCACACGTGGGTGGTGTTCGTCCTTTGTTGTCTTACTTACGGCGGTGCATTCCATTTAAATAAGTCTATGGCACGAACAAGGTGTGATTAGATCTAGCTCTGTCATAAAGAAATCTGATAGACTCATAGATTGTCAGTTCTTTCAACACATGTGCTTGTGCTTTGATATAGACAATGGGATGTCATTAACCGTGCAAGTAGAACTAGTTTACAATTAAATGAGTTTGAATTTGTGAGGGGTTTTTTTGTTTTTGTTTTTTTAATTGCTTTGCCCGATAGACCAGGTTATAAAGCGAAGTTCTTGTCTGAGAGACGGGTTATAAGAGGGGTGTTTTTGATAGGAAAATATTCTGTTTCATTAAAAGGGCGGGTTATTAGGCAGTTGAATAATAGAAGGTGGGTTATATTCCAAAGAGGACTGTATCAATAAAATAACATCACAATCAGATAGAATTAGTAAAACCATGAGAGAAAAAATGTTAATTTCATCAAAATTGATCAACAAACAACTAAGATAAGATGTAACTGCAGTAACTGAACAGCCCACATTTGCGTAGTGCGTTGTGGGCTTTAGTAAGTTGATGATAACAAGCGGTACTTATTGAAATGTATTTTAGTGTAGAAGGTTGTAATTGATGCATTCAGATTTGAGTGCAAGGTCATCTATCTACCATGGGTTAGCTTAAGCGCTAGGTGTAAGTGTTAAGTACGCTGGATGTGGCATCGAGTGTGGGGGATGAGAAATTTCATTTAATCTAATGCAATGATAATGATCCTCTCAATATAGTATATACATTCATAGATCATTTAAAGGCAGAAAGAGTGGACTTTAGAACTTTAATCCGATGACAGCTTTTACAAAGGAATGACAAGTGAACAACAAATCCAATGGCAATTTTATACTTTTCAATCAATGACTAATCTTTGACCGTAAGATCTCAGCTGCTAAAACTTGAGTCTATACTCACTCCTGCTGGGATTCATTGAAGTTGCTCATTGAGATATCCACAGAAGATTCTAAATTATTGTACATCGCTGGAATTGCCCTAAAAGAAAACAATTTAAATGATAAAAAAAAATAATTTGAATTCCAAAAAGTGATTATTTACTACAAGCAAATTGATTTCAGCCATCTGAGTAAAAATGAGAAAAGGGTAACGGTGGATGGATGTCAGAAAGGAGTAAGCCAATAAAAGTAGAGGACTGCTTAGAAAAACCCTCTAATCATGACTAAATTAGTTACAACAAATCTGAACAAGAGTATTAATGATTATCATAAAAACAATAATGTGGCAAGAGTGTCCTAGAGCCAGAATATGCAGAAATACCACCACGCAAATATTAAAAACCCTGAAAATCTCTGCATATTTCAAATACATATCAACATTTCATATTCAATTTGGACAAAATCAAAATCACTGATAAGTGTTATTTCTATTCATAGCCAATATGTTAACAGATGGCTTTTAGAGGGCAACAAAGTAGCGATGATTAACAAACAATCTGCTAAAATACCGCTTCCAGTACATGGACAGCTTTCTCTCGCTGTGTATAGTTATTGCCCGAAAATGGCTTGTGCTATGTACAAGCCAGCAGTCTTTAACATTATCAGGTGCTATGACCATTTTTGAAAATTCAATTTTTACAACAAAGTTTGTTTTCATTTATTTGTATTTTTATTTACAGTTATTATCTTTTGATTACAAACAAACCAACAACGAAATAATAAATTATCTTGCAGAGAATCCTGAAATAGACGAAAATTAAGGGGAAAAATTAAGGACCTATTTACAAGAGTACTTTTGACTTATAAGCCCAGTTTCAATGTATTCATACGAACAATTTCCATTGGTCAATAAAAACTGGTGTAGACTCGGTAAACTCATTTTGTAATAAGGCTTGCAATGCTAGGTGATTCTTTCACACCTTGAGGTGTTGACAGTCAGTGTCTGCCATGACTATTTATCTCATGGAAATGGTTGACTTTATCTAGTGCCTGGCATTCTTGCAACAGGTTGGCTTTGACAGGATAAAAGAGTGACTTAAGTAAATGCCAGCAGCTCTAGGTTTAGCAATAAATGCTCAGAAGGTCAAGGAAAAACACTAATCTGTACAAGATTGCCAGACATGCCACTTGAGCATCTATTAATTGTAGTAAAAAAGTGGGCCTTCCAGCTTCAGTGGCATCCCTTGCCACAAATGTAATCTGACAGTAAGGTTTCAAATATTTGGATTTCCAATATCAGTATAGAATATAAATTATCACCAGATTTCACCTTTTCTCCTTAAGAACTTCCTTTTGATGTTCAGTCAGAAGACGCCGTTTACGTTTTGGTGGAGAGGAAATCACTACAAATGCCTGCAGAATAAATCACCAAATGGACAATAAACTCAGAAGAGATGAGAAACAAAACCTAATACAGTCACCCCTCTCAACCTGAACAACCCTGTTCTCGGCAATTTGTTCGGATTACAGAATATTTCGGATTAGAGAATACTAAGACATAATAAGTAAAAAAATCCGTTCCCAGAAAATCCGGATTAGAGAGGGCTGACTGTACAGCATAACAATATTTCCCCCCTCTTATTAAAGGGAGAATTCATACTGACTTATAGAAATAAGAAGAATTATTCACACACAAAATCAAAATCTATAATTATGTTTAGAAGCGAATAATCATCTCTTCAACTTACAAAAAGATAAAGATACATATTATACTTTACTCAATGCAATAAAATCAAGGATATATTAACATCAATTATATGTTACACGGTGGCCAACCGGTTAAGCTGTTGGACTCCCATACGGTAAACCAAACCAGTATTCTAACTGCTCTTTAAACCAACCTATGACCTTAACACCACAACAGGCTCCCCTAGATAAACAAACGTCATGTTGAGGCCAATTGACCCCCATAATTTAATGGTCAATCCAGACATTAGACGCGTGGGTGGACAGGCAATCCGAACCTTTAGGTCATTGGCAAAAAGCTGATCCTGCCCATCTAGTCGTTGATTACGTCAGGGCCAAGTGACCAACTCAGTGCCCACCCAGACCATAGATACACGTGAGGGATGAAAACAAGGTGTGTGTGTGTGTGAGAGATAGAGCATGTGTCATTAGAAAATAAACAGAGATATATAGAGAGAGAGATAGAGAGAGAGAGAGAAAGAGAAAGAGAAAGAGAGAGAGAGAGAGAGAGAGAGAGAGAGAGAGAGAGAGAGAGAGAGA
>JASKDV010205739.1:0-10593 GCA_032466395.1 Aegires albopunctatus
GAGAGAGAGAGAGAGAGAGAGAGAGAGAGAGAGAGAGAGAGAGAGAGAGAGAGAGAGAGAGAGAGAGAGATGAAACTCAAAATTGTTCATTTTTATCTTTTATCAGCCTGGCAGGCCTACATTACGTAGATCTATTATTAATTAATGGGGAAGGTTTCAATGGAAATGTTTCGTTTCTTAGATCTAGAATAATATATTTACAAAGTGGCATAATTTGGTTGTGTTTGGTTGTCTTTGTGAGAGGGGAATTGTGTTAAGGTTTAATTATTCATATCTTTTTGGTCTATAACATTAATATTGTTTCATGAGTGCCGGTAACGCGTGATGCGGTGTCTTCAGTTGTGGTGTTGTGATCGTTGATACCAATTTTTAATTCTTAGAGTGGCAAGGAGATTTCCTTAAAAACTATAATTGATGTTTTCATGATCTACGAAATTCAAAACAAGATTGGACCTGAAACTGGCTCCTACTTCTACATGGTCTGCTAAAAACGAAAGTGAACGAATTCAAAGATCGCCTCATACTCGGTTATCATCAACTTTTTTCTCCAACATGTCCACCGTGGTAAGAGGATTTCCTAGAATAATATTTACGAAGACAAAAGCTGTTTCGATATAAATCTACTAGAGTCTAGATTTTCTAGATCATCTAGATCTAGATCTAGATCTCGATCTAATCTAGATCTAGATCTATCTAGATCTAGATCTAGTAGTCTATGACTATACCCCCATTGACACAAAGCCTGATTTTCAGCTCATAAATTTTCATTAAGCCTAATTTATGTGAATGTTTTCCTTTAGATATGGATCAAATCATGTTTCCTCTTGAAATTATTCACTTTCCAAAGTGGGAGTGGAGTTTTTACATTAGATTTTGTGGCTCTGTGTCACTAGGTGCACTAGTACTACTAGATCTATCTCACTGGGGGTACATTTACTATAGATCTAGATCTAGATTCTAGATCCAATATGAGGTGTAGATTTTGATCTAGAATCATAGTACCCCAGTGACACAGAGTCTGATTTTCAGCTCACTTATTTCTATTCAGCCTAATCTATGGAAATGTTTTAGCTTATTATATCTAGATCTAAATGGAAAAGAATCTGTTTTCTCTTGAAATCAGTCACTTTTTGAATATCAGGAACTGTATGTTTTACATTACAGTGCAAGCTGGTTTATTGGAACAGTGCCGTTCCAGGCAAATCGTTCCAATTTAACGGCTTCCATTGTTTGAGCAACATAAAGGGTGAATCTTACATGAACATGTATTAGCATAATTGATAACAGTATGTTCATGAACGGAGTGATTATTTTCAGCCGGGGTGAAAATAAGATCTCATATTATTTTCAGCCGTTTTTTCCCGTTTCCGGATATCGTCCCAGAGACGAAATTTTCACAGTCACCCGACGAGATCCTCGCAGCCACCTTGTTGGATACAATATTACAACAATCTTTCCACCCATAGAATAGAAAGTATAGGTGGATGATCTTGTTTAATTTTAATATTACATTGTATTTGTATGTGTCTGTGTCTTCTCTCTCTCTCATTGTGTACTGATAGGCTCCTGTTTTTCTACTGTCAATTTTCATGTTCTCTCTAATAATATTAAGACAATTTTCATACAAAGAAAGAAACAAAAAAAATCTAGTGAAGCAAGAAAGAATTGAAACCGCGATCTCTATGCTGAATCGCCTTTCCAAAGCAGTGAGAGTGTTCCTAACCAATTTCACAGAGCTTCTCAAAAAAGAAGTAGATTTCAATTAAGTCTTGGAAACACTCCACTCACCCTAACTGGCAGTAACCTTGCGTTTGAAAATCCACATCGCTTTGCTAGATCTAAATATAGACACATGTTTACAATCCTTTGTAGAACCACGGGATAACGAACACACACACTGAACATAATTAACACAGCATAGAGTTATAGCCTCGAAGTCAACGGTGATAGTTGATACTAGGAATAAAGGGTATGAGGCAAAAGGCGCATTAATATTATTATTATTACTACTAGCTGACCCTTTGCGGTGTTGCTTTCAATGATTAAACAAACACAATGAAAAAACCCCAAAGAAAGCTTCAACGATCCTAAACTAAAGAAAATGAAAGCGGAAGTAGGTTTGGCTTGCTACGGGATTACTGGATTTCTTGGTCGACACATGTGTAAAATTATGGTAGAAACATTAAGATAAGGTTATTTATAGACATATCTATTGCTAATGAGATTCTCACTTTGGGACGATATTATTATTTCAATATTTTGATCGCATTCAGTTCATCTTTTAATGGCGTTGTTCCAAAGCCTTAGTCCAATGAAAATAGTGCTTTTGCCTCATACGTCTATAAGTAGATAATAATAATAATTATTTTTATTATTATTATTATTATTATTATTATTGTGTGTATGCGCTTTTGGGTAATTTACACAAACCCAAGAATATGTATCTTTCCTGCTGCATTATATTGATGCAAGTTATAGACCATCACAAAGGACAAAAAAGGATAAATGCTTTATTATAATTTTTTGGCCACCTTCAAAAGCCATGACACTCTAGAAAAGCTAGTCTTAGAAGGTATGATTGAAGATAGACGTGGCAGGGTTCATCCAAGAAGAAGATGGTCACTGGACATAACAGAATGGATGGACACCTTAATGACTGACTGTGGCCGAACAGCGCAGGACAGAGGAGTGTTTCAAATGGCAGTGTAGGAGGCCACATTTTTGCAAAGATACGCTATGTGAGAGAGAGAGGGAAAGAGAGAGAGAGAGAGAGATTTATAATGTCCATTGTTTTGATGAACTATCTAAATGATTGTATTATGAAGGACTGTAATAAAGTGGATTATTTTGATGAACTATTTAAAGGGTCGTAGTATAATGAACTGCAGCATAGTGGATTGTTTTGATTAACTATCTCAAGGATTGCAGTATAATGAACTGCAGCATAGTGGATTGTTTTGATTAACTATCTCAAGGATTGCACTATAATGAACTGTATCATAGTGGATTGTTTTGATTAAATTTCTCGAGGATTGCAGTATAATGTAGCATAGTGGATTGTTTTGATTAACTATCTCGAGGATTGCAGTATAATGTAGCATAGTGGATTGTTTTGATTAATTTGATTAAGTATCTCAAGGATTGCAGTATAATGTAGCATAGTGGATTGTTTTGATAAACTATCTCGAGGATTGCAGTATAATGAACTGTAGCATAGTGGATTGTTATGATGAACTTTCTAAAAGATCTTAGCATAATGGATATAAGCACAGGTATTATTTGTTAATTTTTTTTGCATGAGCTTCATGTGATTTGTGTGGCTGTAGATTTCCTCCAATCAATTTACTCAACTGTATTATAAAGGAAGTTTCAATGCCTGTCTTGGACTTATACACTGACTGTAATTCACTTATTTCAGGACAAGCGCTGAAAATGTTTCTCTATATATGATGTATTCAATTTGTCCACAGGACGATCCAGCATTACAAAGACACTTTAGGGGTCATAGAGATGTTGTCACAGCTGTAGACTTTAGCCCCAACATGACACAGCTAGGTAATAGTACTGATAGTATTTGTATGGTACCAATGGATAATTTCTTATTATTGAAGGGCATCTTTTCCTCCTTGGCAACTTTTCTCCACTACTAAAACCTATTTCTTCTGTTTTTTCTTTTCACTAGCCTATCATCTTACTTTTTCTGTGGCCTCTGAGATGACCTTAGTAGTTGATAGAGCTCTTGAACTCAAAATAACTGATTAACTAACTTTTAAAAATATCTTTTGATAGTTTTGATTTAAATATGAAACTTTCAACATCTTTGTTAAAATCTTTTGAAATTTATTTTATATGAATGGATGGAGAGAATAATGGAGAGACATCTTTATTTTTCCCCCTTATATTTCTTTTCTAAAGAAACTCCTCTCGTGTTGATATCAGAGATGTTTATTCATCATTCATACATGATGTAAAATACAAATATCGACTGATAAAGAAAGAAACATAAATTCACATTGAAAGAACTACTAATAAACTTAATACATAAACATATAAATAAACCACATATAACCCTACATTTTCAACTATCAACTGCTTAATTAGGTAAATTGATGATTCAGTGACATTCTAGGCCTCACTATTTTTTTGTGTTTCACAATCTTTATATATATTATGAAAGAAATTACTAATGTTTTCCAATATTTGCTCTATTCTTGAAATTATGTTTTTCTTTCTCTATCTCCCTTACTCCAGCTTCTTGCTCACTAGACAATAATTTGATGGTATGGAACTTCAAAGCAAAAATGAGGGCATACAGATTTGTTGGTCACAAGGTAATTCTCTTGAGATGGTTCATAAGATAACTTTTCTAGAGATTGCTGTACTTTAATACATACAGTAATGCTTCACTTGATGATACAACGCAGTGCACAGTCTCCGTTACACATATTAGTGTTTAGGTCCAATGATATGATGATTAATTTCTCTTAAACATTTTTTTTTCAACGTTATCACCCTGATCACACTTTTCACACTCACCATTGTTATCATCATCATCATCACCAACACCTTCATCATTATCATTGTTATATCCAGCATCATGATTATCGTTATGATCATTTGCATAATCATCAATTATTACTATTACTATTTTTGTAATTAGCATTGTTATCATTATTTGTCTATTGTATTTAAAAATGTGTCTTAAAAACTTGCTCCAATTTTCTTTGACTATAATCTTGTTGTGTCTCACTATCTCAAATGATGGAGTGAGCTTTTGCTTTCATCCTTTTTGTGATGAAGAAAATCTTTGAAATTCATTTGTCAAAAATTGTTATTGGCTTAGGTACTATTAGGACAACTATTCCTGATTGGGAAAATTTGCCATCCCCCTATAATCATTTTAACTCATTTTGTAACTCCAAGGATTTTTTATTTAAGATCTTGTGATTTCACAAATATTGTAGTCTTAAGTTGAAAAACCAGAAACTAAAGTTTTATCGGGGTTATGAATTTTCCTGCCCCGCCAAATTGCCCTGACGATATCATAGTTATTGAAAAATTGCTAATGAATTTTTCCTGTTGTTTTTATTTCTATTTCCAGGATGCTGTGAATTGTGTTAAGTTTTCACCATCTAGTCATTTGGTTGCCTCTGCCTCCAGAGACAAAACAGTCAGGCTTTGGATTCCAAGCGTGTATGTATAAATTAGATTCTACAATTCAACAAATTTTGGCCATTGATAATAAATTATTCAACAATTCCCTCTTTGATTTATATAAAGTAATGATGTGTTAAAAGTTCAGTCAATTAATAATTGAAATGCCTCTGACATTCTTTATATGTTTTCTAAGTTAGCTGTTGTTAGATTATCTTGTTTCTTGAGGTGGGATATAGTTTTTCAACTTGTTTATCTTACTGTATTTGTTAGGAACTATAACTTGTTGGTTGTATATGTTACTGTATTTGTTAGGAACAATTACTTGTTGGTTGTTTATCTTACTGTATCTGTTAGGAACAATTACTTGTTGGTTGTTTATGTTACTGTATTTGTTAGGAACAATTACTTGTTGGTTGTTTATCTTACTGTATTTGTTAGGAACAATTACTTGTTGGTAGTTTATCTTACTGTATTTGTTAGGAACAATTACTTGTTGGTTGTTTATCTTACTGTATTTGTTAGGAACAATTATTTCTTGGTTGTTTATCTTACTATATTTGTTAGGAACAATTACTTGTTGGTTATTTATCTTACTATATTTGTTAGGAACAATTACTTGTTGGTTATTTATCTTACTATATTTGCTAGGAACAATTATTTCTTGGTTGACGACTTCAAAACTGCACAGTATTTGTCTTATATAATAAGAATAATTACCTAGCACAACAACCCTAAACACAATAATGATTTTCTTCACGCTATTGTATCTTAAATCTAGTTATGGCACATCTATATTATGTCTTGCTTAAAATGCAACTGCAAAAAGGTTAGATCTAGACCTGCAGGCTAATTGCTACTACAGAGAAAAGTTGTAAAAAATTTGTTAACTTTGAATTGACTTTTGAGAAAAATGGGATAGGGTTGAAATGTCTTTTTCCTTATTTATGCCTTGTAAATTATTTCAGTTAAATATTTAAAAACTCAATGCCTCTTTAAAAGAAGTCGAAAGTTAAGATATATGCATATTTCTGCAATAGCGAAGCATACAGTGTTAAAATTACCGATTGGCAAGAAGTGGCCTGTTATGAATCTTTTAAATTCCCATCCGATAGACAACTGGGTCCGACTGTATTGTCCCAATTAAGCTACAGGCATCCCAGTTGTTCAGTATAAATTATATAAGAAAAAATTCAGTTACAAACCATTTTTGCAATTGAACTGCAGTCCTGATCAGGCAACGTATCAAATACATATGCATAGGCTTGAGCTGTATATTAATTGTATGAGATTTATAATGAACATGTAATTTTAATTTCCGCTATCCTACAGAAAGGGAGAATCAACTGTATTTAGAGCCCATACAGGTACAGTGAGAAGTGTTGATTTTTCCACAGATGGCCAGATGCTATGCACAGCATCTGATGACAAAACAGTGAAGGTGACTTTCTTTGATTATATAAAAAGCAGCCATTTTCATTGATAATTTTTGTTTTGAATTGTGAGTGGAATTTTATGGCATGATGGGGGCATCCTACTTGACCTTAATTGCTGTTTATCTGAGTTAAAAAATGAAAAGTATGTTTAATTACATTTTACCATGATATTCCTTTAAAGATATACAGTCCGCATCACTTTAGTCACAGGATCCTTCCAGTGTTTCTCCGTGACGCTATTCAAAGCATGAAGTTATCCCTTTCATTTAAATTTAACAACCTGAGCTTAATGATGTCTCTCTAGCCTTCCCCCTTGAATGAAGATTTAAGACCAATGACGCAATACATGGTGTATTAATGTTGGGAGGTCACCCCATTCTTTGTTTCTATGAAAATGCCCTGTCATATGTTGTGACTATTTTAATAACCCCTCAACCTCCCTCCATACCTACTCTCCCTCGAATCAGACCAGAAGCAGACAGTGCTTAGCTCACTTGAGATGACTCATGCAAAATAAATCACACCTGAGAAGCCATGCCTTGACCAGGCTCTTTATTGCATGAAAATAGTTTTGATTCTCAGCTATGGCAATGCTGATGTAGAAAGAGGTTTTTCTGTCAAAAAGGAGGTAATGGTAGAAAATTTGGTAGAGGAAACATTGGTCGCCAGAAGGCTACTGATCTGTCAGTATGTTGAAGAAAATGGTAATGTTATTTCCGATATTCCCATATTGCTAATTTTGCCTGACACCTTGTAAGAGTTGGGAGTATGGTTTGCCTCTCATAGATGTGGGATTTTGTTGTTCCCCCTTTCATCGCAGGGTTTTCTAGCTTTCAAGATTTATTGATCCCTTTGTTGAGTGTAAAATTTGATTGTCTCCTCTTGAAGAGAGAGTTGTATAGATTCTGTCGAGTTGTCTGCCCCTTTTCTATGTTAATACCTGATATTCGTTAATTGAAGGTTAAGTCCAGACAGTATGGCATCATAGCAACATAAATTGGCTTCGATGCTTGTTGGCGGCATGAAAAACTTTGTTCCCCTCAGCAAATTTTGCATTCAATTGAGATTTTTTCTCCTTATCACGCCATCGCCCCATGACGTTAGCTAATCCCCCATGACGCCATCCAGTGATTATTATGTAGTAAAAATTCGGTAACAGTCGTTCATCGTTCTCTTATCCAAAACATTACATTATCTAGTGTAATGCTAAACTCACACATGTGTATCCTGATACCGTAGAGGCTCGAGGTGGGTGGGGGATAGGGCAGGGGGGAACTATATAAAATGTATATCCACATGCTAAATTGCATACTTGCAGAAGACACCCTCTGATTCATTGATTTCTGATCAAGTTGAAATGTAATGGAGCTTTGTATAGATGAATGATGCAATTGACACTCTTTATGCTTGAAACATTGATTTCATGAAAATGGACAAATTGTATCATTAATATTCTGGGCCTCTAATTACATTACAAATTTTTTTGCTACACCCTTGCAATGATAAAGTGCCTTTCAGTCTCTCCAGAAGGTTTTTACTTTAGATAATAATTATGAATGACTTATATTTTGAAATAGTCATGCAAATTAATTTCATCATCTCATATTAACTGATCATATATTTTTATGTCTGTTAACAAATTTGCTGTATATTTACTTATTTTTAAAAATTGAATGAATTTGCTTTTTCAGATATGGACTGTCCACCGTCAGAAATTTATGTTTTCCTTCACACAGCATAGTAACTGGGTTCGAAGTGCCAAGTAAGTGCTAATATTATCATTTTTTTTATGATTGTCTTGGATTTTGGCTTTTTTTGTTGTTATTGTTTTCTTCCAGATAAAGGCTAGTCAAAAGTACCAAATTAAAGTTGATGATTGTTTTTACACAGAATTGTCCCACATATTGACAACGTATTGAAATATTTACATTGCAAAATTGAATTTCACTTTCATTTAGATGAATTTGACATGTTTGAATTGAAAAAGTATTTTGCTTTATTGAAGTATTATATCACATAGCAATGTTAAATTTCACTTACTATTTAGATTTATTTAGATCGTGTTTGTAACCAAAAAGGTATTTTGCTTTCAACATGTATTGGTTGGTTCTAGTTTGGGCAAAAGTGGCAAAGAGGTTGGGGACAGAATTTTTTCTTTTTGTATTGAGCATTTCGCATTTTAGAGGAAGTTTCTAAGATGTAGGGTGTTGATATCCTGTTCTCTTTTGTAACATTTCCAACACAGATTTTCTCCTGATGGCAACCTTGTAGTGTCTGGGAGTGACGACAAGACAATTAACTTGTGGGACTTAAACAGCAAACAGAATATACAGACATTTTATGAGACTGGAGGGTAATGGCATAAGTTTTATTTTTTATAGCTTTCTCTGTAGAAAGTGCAATGTGCATAGCTCTCAACAAAGACCATTAATTAAAGACATTGAATAATATTGATGTAGTTTGGAGCAGACAAAGGTTAAAGATATTTAGAAACCAATATGATTGCAAGAATAAAGCTGCATAATATTCACTGAAACTTATAACTCTTAGTGATAATTCATAACTAAGGGAACATAATTTACTAATACATTTACTGTTATTCACATCATAGAAGCTACTTTGAACACCATTTTATTAAAGCCTTTTCACAGGTCTGTTTTAATTTTTTTGATGAGTGAGTATTTGTATCTATTAATGAACTTGAAAATAAAATACCAGTATTTCTCTTTAGAAATTCATTTTCGTTCTCCACCCTTTATAATGACAGGTTTGTTAATTGTGTAGATTTCCACCCAAGTGGGACCTGCGTTGCTTCAGCTTCAACTGATGGATCAGTCAAGATTTGGGATATTCGTATGAACAAGATCCTCCAAAACCATACAGGTAATATGGGACTGTGCTCTATTTCAAATATTACCAGGGATGGAGGTATTTTTTGTTGAGTTGCAAGAGGGGAGAAAATACTTAATTTGTTTCACTTTAGGCTTTAGTTGCGGTTCAAAGTTGGATTGATTCAGGTGCATCATAATTTTGGCTGTTTTCCAGTCGTCACATCATTCATGAGAGATGTAATTAATTGATTCTTCTCTCAGTCATTCCTTTAGTTCTTATTCAATAAAAAAGACTGATGATCATGATAACTGTAGAGAATATGGCATAACATTTTGATCTGTGCTTTTGGAGAAGATTGAATATAGATTTGTCATGTTGCATGAGTTACATACAGTCAAACCTGTCCATAGCGGTCACTCAAGATCACAGAGAAAAGTGACCTCATAGACAGGTGGCCGTTATGGAGAGAGGCTAAGTTGTGGAAGTAAAACTTTCCCTTCTGAGTTTCCAACCAACAACGTATGTCTACCTCACATAGTTTACTAACGATTGTTGATAGTTGATTTGCAGGCTTAAGACTGCAGGCAGGCCCATAGCAAACCAAACCAAACCTCTGGATAAATCACAGAGACGTTAGGAACCCCACCCCCCTTTTGTTACGTAGCGTTAATCAATACTCCACTTAACTATGACAGGATCTAGCTTGTCGATAAGCTGTGGTCATCCCAATAGTTCCTCCTTCCTATTGATCAATCCCCCCACTTAACCTCATGAGCTTATCTAGCTTGTCAATGAGCAGTGGTCACACGCCTCTTTGGCTCCTCCTTTTTTTCCCACGTTCACAGACGTTGATTGAATGACGAAGGTTGAATCGGATGACTCTGTCTCGATCAGGCATGGTCTAGACGAAGAAGGCATCTTCAAAGAGAAGGATTCACCTTGGCCAAGTCTGGCCACGGCCGCGCTATAATCATAGCATGCTAAGAGTTTGCCATGGCCTGGCCAAGAGATAAGCTCTGCGTCTCTGCTGATGACACCAGGGATTGTCTAGCCATATCATTATGGTAGACTTACTTTATCTATCTTACTTCACTCATTGAGCAGGGCATATTTTTGTTCACAGAAGTGACCGTTATGGGCAGGTTAGATGGCCTTCTTTGTCACAGAAAAG
>JASKDV010205750.1:0-10593 GCA_032466395.1 Aegires albopunctatus
CTCTCTCTCTCTCTCTCTCTCTCTCTCTCTCTCTCTCTCTCTCTCTCTCTCTCTCTCTCTCTCTCTCCCCCCTCTTTCTCGAATGATTATGCAATTGGTTAGTGATTCTGTAATCCGAATAAATTGCCGAGAACGGAGGTGTTTGGATTAAAGAGGGATGACTGTACAGCCTGATCTCTCTAAACCGAACACACCCGTTCCCGGCAATTAATTCAGATCAAAGAATTTTCCAGATTAGGGAATACTAAAAAAAATTAAGAAGAACAAAATCTGTTCCTAGAAAATGGTTCGGATTACCGAGGGATTCAGATTACAGAAGTCCGGATTAGAGAGACCACCAGACTGCATTATTGTAAGAGAAATTCAGTAATAACAGCAAACGATCCAGGTTGAAGGATTGATATCATAGATTACTGCAAAAATCATGTATTAAATCTTATGTGTCATAATTCTTCAAACAATAAGAAGTCCAACATAAGGACACAGATTATATATATTTAATTTGTTCACATAATATATCAAATGACATTTCACAGAACACCTGGGTAAATCATACAAACCTTTACAATTCTATCTTCCTCATTATTTCTGAGTCTTATATTGTATCTTAAATCATTCCTGTAGTTAAGGATCCCTTCAGGTGTTGACCAGGAAAATGTGACAGACCTACTTGTTATATTTGCAACTCTCAATGATTCTTCTATATCAGGTTTCACTGTAGAAAAATAGAAAAATACAATGACCAAAAAAAAAAAAAAAAAAGTTTAGTCAGCAATACAGTTAGTTTACTCAGTAAAACAAATAAGAGACATAAATGACATGAATTTCCCCACTGTGATTGATTGAATGTAATTGAGAGGTAATAAACTCATTCAAATCTAAGGGTGGTTTAATTCAATTCAATTCAAATAAACTTTATTCCTCACAAATTGGGCAATTATTGAAAGTACAACAAAAGTATAATATCACTCGCATGCCCACCTGCTATAAATAAACCAAGGGCCCAGAAAGTCAACCAACATTTAACAGAAATAATAACTGTCCCTTGTCTCAGGTCAACAAACATCATTATAACTTAATTGAATGGTTTATCTCATCCCTTTGTTACTCTAGCCAGGTGACAAAAATTCCCCTTATTCATATACTAGTGCCTATTTGGATCTGAAATAACAGTCAAATGAGTGACTTTAAGATCAGTCAATCAAATGTGCATAAGTAGCAAGGGAGATGGAGGCAATGACTTGGACTTTGATGGTCAGCAGACATGTTCAAATATAAATGAACATTCTAAAAACAAGTGCGACAGTGTGCTGGTGGTTGGCTTTCATATGTCTACCAATGAACATTACACAATGCAATCAAATTTCACTCTGTCACAATAAATTATCTTGGTGTGGCAGTAGACATTTGGGATTTTGATTTCTTTTACTATAAAGGCAGCATGCATGTTTTTACAAAACAAGATCATATAGCTGTTGTCAACCCTATTTACTACCAGCTTTATTAATATCAATTTTTAAAAAGTTCCTGGAAATGGAGTACAAATATTATTATTAAAATAATGTTGCTAGACATATTAAGAAATAAACTCTTATACCAATGCCAATTGTGCATTAGAATGGATGTTGGCAGTATGAAAGTGGTATCACTGGGTTATTTTACAATAAAATTACACTCCCCAGTTAAAATAAATTAAAGCTTGAGTTATGAGTCTTATTCTTATTCTTGGCTTGGTTCCATATCCATAAATTATTTAAGAAAATCTAAAAACCCAAATTAATTCAAAGTAAAGAACGTATTGTATCTGATTATGCCTGGTACGTTTGCATCAACCAAGGGCATGTTTGAATAAGTGTTGTTGCTGGTCAACCTAAAAGCATTTTGATGTATATTTTATGATTTGTTTGTTGCATCGTCCAATGAAACGGCTAATAATGAATTCTCAAGATCCATTTGGTAACATCTTTTTACGATGCATGATGTAAAATAAATGATTCCGCTGTTAACAAATATAGTGATTGAAGGATATTCGAGCCAATTCTATTAGAAAATTAGAACTACAAAAACAATGGCCCTAGAATATGAAACATCCATTTGTCATAGAATTTTTACCAGCAAAATTATGCTCACTAACAGATATTCATCAAAGAATGAGCAATGCTTATGGTGAAAGCTGATTGGATATCAGCACATGTAGGTGGAGGGTTAAGAAATTTGAGAGGGAATGACCCCGCAACCTTTTCTATGCTATATCAATCTTGGAGTAATAGACCTAAGAAAGCTGCCAGTGAGCAAAAGTAAGAAGTTGACTGTCTAATTCGGCTGGAGAATCTGCCATCTCTAAATGTTACATTGCAACAATGGGAATACTCCATCACAATTATCCCATGTTTGCACTGAAAACGATACAAATCTTCACTATAGCAGCCTGCACCAGGATGCTTTGGAACGTATCAAGCTGTTTAAAAATGTTCCCTTATCAACCAAAGGCCCCATGTTTAAAAGCCCAGCAAAATATCAGATTTTTATCTTTTCTCCACACTCAAGACAGATCTTAGAGGCAGCCACTTTGACAGCGGCAAAGATGTGGATGCCATGGTTAACATCTAGTGCTGTAGAAAAAAGCAGGCTTTTTGGTTGAAACAACTAAACAACTGTTGTTGAAGGGTCTGTATTTCTAAGGGAAGGTGCTATTTTGAATAATTAATGTGTAAGCTTGTGGCTAATCACCTGAACTTACAACTTGTCTACAATCTAAATCAGTATTTTGTGTTTTGTGAGAATTATGGCAGAGAATGTGCTACTTTTCAAAGCCCTCAAGAACATAATGTAAATGGATGATAATATTGAGAATTAAAAATCAAACAATCAACAGATGACAAAGATTTTTAGGGAGCAAAATGTGACAAGGGGCATAATTTGAAATTACTTACATATTAAATACATGTGTCCAATTGTTTCAATCAAAACATTATCTAAACTCACCTAGCAACATTGGAGAAATTTCAAAAGTAGAAGTGATCTCAAATCTACGAGGTTGTGCAGATTTAACAAATGGCATGCTCCGCATGTATACAGTGGTGTTACTGATCTTTGTTGTGACACTGAGTAAAACAACGCTTCTTCTTATACGCAGAGATATTAAGCATTGTCCATCACTAGGTTGGAACAGGGTGCAACTTTTACTGGAGCTGAAAATAGAAGGTAATGAAGAAGAATTCTTTTTAGCACATCTTAACATTTTTATTTACATTTATTATTCTACAGCAGGGTGTCCAGGGAAAAGTGACCAAAAAAATCCTACCAATAAATATCGCTCATTATACCGACATGCAGTCCAAATTTTAACATGAATACATGCCGCTATCATAAGGCCATTTAAATTCAAATCATATCATACACAGTCATATCCATAGTATACTTTTGTATGCACAGTTTACAAAAAAACTTGTGTTATCAGAATCAGAAAGCAAACAATTTGAAAATTTATCGTCTTTATTCCATCCATTCACTATTAAAATAGCACTTCCCCCCATTTTGACATAAAATAAGCACATAGAAAATCACAAAGCTAGATCTAGATCTCTAGATGCACATGTCCATGAGTAATAAGAAAAACATGTCCAGGAGCAAATGCTGTTGGAAATAACAAATAAAATCGTCAAGATCACTGGCGCCTGAAATATTCGACGTAAATAATTTCAATTGGAAACATGAAAATATTTTGCTAGGCGATTCGACAAAAACACAAATATTGTAGTTGTAACTCTGAATCCGTGTCTATATCAAAGGAAACAAGAGGAAAGAATAGTTAGTTGTTGATACATATTCAACCCTCAATATCGTTTAAAAGTACTCAAGGCAACTTTCGTCCGGCGAGTGATACGTCAATATGACTAACTTACCGGCACTAATGAACCCGAAAATTACGATAAATGGCAGGCCTCGATCTGATCTATCCAACCAGCTATGATTTTTCCGATGCCTAACTCGTTTCCGACCAAAATCTGACTTATCCTACTTGGCCCCCAAAATCCTACCAAAATCTGACTTATCCTACTTGGCCCCCAAAAATCCTACTTTTCCTACTTGGTCCCAAAAATCCTACTTTCCTACTTTGCTGGACACCCTGTAATATACTTCAATGGCAAGAGTTCACTAATAGTTAGCAGACCACTCAATTTCATTCATTTAACTCAACCTGAATACCTCATTTACCATCCAATCTCTTAAAAAAAAAGAACGTATAAATGCATAAAAAATGTTTTAACATACATTTTTTTAATTTAATAAAAACAGGCTTGAATTATTCAAATATAAAAAGTGCCAAATATGGACAAAAACCTACCTAGTTGTGCTGAATTTCAAACTGTAAGCACCCCCACTCTGAATTATTGCAGGATAACAGACTTCCAATTGACTCATATCAACTCCAGTAACATATTTTTTATTTTGAAGAGCTTGCTCTACTCCATCCGATAACTTGCTGTGTTTCACTTTCTGATGAGTAAGTAAAATGAAGTCAATATTATAAAGCAAGCCATCGGTTATACGACCAGTTGGTTAATCAAAATGTATTTGATCCATAGTTAAGAAAAGAAGAAAAAGAAACTAACATAAGAGCACCAATGGTAAAAAGATCTAATACGATAAAATGTAAATGTAAATCGATACATACACAATTGCTGTTTTGATCTTTACAGTTATTTACCCCCACACTCTCATATTTTGCTTGGTTTTAAAACAGAGATAGTTGTTTCAATTTAACAGCTAGGCACCATGTGGTTCTTGTTTACATTAAGTTGCTGACTATTTGATTTTTCTAAGACATCAATTTCAAAGTTGGCAAGTGAAGAAGAAAGATGTGGCCAATGCGCACCAGAGAATGTACAGCCGATAGGTGGATTCAAGTGTCAGTCTCATATGGTGATTAAATTTGCTGCGTCTGTTTCTAGAACGTTTCATGTTAATCTTTGTAAAGATACAATGTTCAAATGCAATAACCCAGGTCTTCATGAACTTTTATGGACTAAGGAATGATATGCTTACTACAAAGCATCGTTGTATAAAAATTGTAGCTAAAATTGAGTGTCATAGTCTGAATAACAAATTGTTAGTCCTATATAATTCATTTTTATCTTTTACTATATAAACCACCAAAGGGAAGTTGTAATCGAGACCAAAGAGATTAATCTTGTTCCCAATAATGGAGGTAGACTGTAGTTACAGAAAAGCATTGATTACTAATTCAAAGACAATATACAAAAATACTGTAACAATCTTAAAAAAAAAAAAAAAATAAAAAAAAAAAACCAACCTTGTCCGCGTCAATTATTTCCATTATCTGCTCTTTGAGGTATTTGCTGAAAACATCACAAGTGACTTGGCTGGCCTTGTGAATTGACTTGATCTCTGATTCCTCTTTAGGTGCCATGATATAGGCAAAATGTGCGGCTACATCCACCTTTCAAGTGAGAAAAAAAATAATATATATATGTAATACAATACTAATATATATGAAGGTTCTACAAAATTGTTTCATGTTTATCAATAACTCTCAACAGGAAGAGGAATTTTTGAAAAATATACAACGGGTGTTAATTTATGTTGGTTGATGCAGAATTGACTTAGGAGGTGTTTTCTATGATGCCGACAAAATGAAAAAAGTTCAACCCCTTTATTTAGAGTGGCACATCTGGGTAAGCAGGTAATAAAATATTTTCCTTTTGTACAGAGATGACACACTTTTGTTGTGCCCTTGATACAATTTTCCAATTCATATGATGGAAGCATGAGCAAAACTGGTCGTTTCTGTATCAAAACTATGGCCTGCTGGTTACAATAAACCAAAATTATTACAAACTAACCGACCTATTGCAGCATTGCTTCCAATAAAAAAACTACACAATGATAGAAAATCAAAAGGGTTCAGTACATAGCTGCCAGACCAGAATTTCAAAAAAGGAGGAAATTTCTGAGTGTCGCGAAAACATTGTAAAACAGTAGCCCTTATGGTGTAAAGGATATAAAACATGAAATGCCTTGTAAATAGCAATAATTCAAGGGCCAATAGCAATGTTTACCTTACAATGACACAAACAATAGTACTGTAATGGAAATGGAAAAATGCCACACTTTAAATTAACGAAGTGGCTGCTCATACAGGGTCCGTACGCAAAGAAATAATTCTATTCGTACGGCAGTGTCGCCAGAGAGATAGATAAAAAAATTCTATTCATACGGCGCGCGCGCGAGAGAGAGAGAGAGAGAGAGAGAGAGAGAGAGACTGCTGTAAGAATGTAAGTTTTTCTTCTCTTCTCTCTCTCTAGCGACACTGCCGTACGAATATAATTTTTTCTTCTCTCTCTCTCGCGACACTGCCGTACGAATACATTTTTTTCCCGGAGTGTTTATAAATATCCCCTAGTACGTTTCTTATCTTCCCACAAAATTGTGAGTGATCTCCCCTGTTTTACCCCCGCGCGCTTTTCGCCTGTGCTAGATTGTTTTCATTTCAATTTTTTTCTTCTCTCTCTCTCACAACACTGCCGTACGACTATAAATTTTTTCTTCTTATCTCTCTCTCTCTCGTGACACTGCCGTACGAACATAATTCATAAGAACTTAATTGGTATCGTATTCATGATAGAAGAGATTCAAAACATTCAGAGTTTCGTACATTTTTAGTTGTGATATTGATTTATCCCGATCAGCAGAGGAGCGGAGGATTTCAGCGGTCGTCAAAAGGCCGCTGGAGGTCTGGCAGCTATGAGTATAAGAAGTGCTGAAGTGCCAAATCTAGCCAAAAGTTAAATCTAGTTTAACTGAAGACAGTTGTATACAACTTTCATTCCATTGCAAAATAAATCCCCTGAGAAACCCAAAATAGGAGACAATTAAAGTGAATGACTAAGGCCTCTAAATTTTGGTTAAAAAAGTAGTTTCCCATACTCATTACTTAGCGTAGAGTAAATTGGAAGTAGAGACCCAATCTTTTAAGGCATATAATATATGACTTCGCATGGTAGTTTGCCATTGCTTTCCATGCCTACTTTACTTTTGCAGGATCTAGCTGCTGTGTCGACAGAGAAACCACAAAAAAAAAAAACAACAACCTGCTGGGTGTTTGAACCAAGAGATCGCAGTTTGACAACCCAACGCTCTACTGACTGAGTTACCAGGGCATGAGGTTGATTTTGAGTCATAATAGATGAGTCTTATGATGATGGATCTTAAATACAGGCTAGATCTTGGAGCTAATATCAAATTCGGAAGAGATCCTCGGTTTCCAATTATCTAGATCTGGACTTAAATTCTAGAAAAGAATCTATCTCTAAATCTACTATCCTAACAAACAAATTAGGATCTTGATCGAGAATTTTTCTAGATAGACCTAGAGATCTAGTCAAAGTATCCCCAGTACATTTTTCTCTATTATAGATGCAGCAGTTGAAGGCTCAATAATTTTCATTCAATATTGATGAAAAGCGTAAAAATTTGAATATGAACTTTGTAATGTATCATTTCTATTTGGGTAAATCTCTCTTTGTTTCAATGTATTTTTTTTTTTTAAAAACAATACAAATATTCTTTGCTACTTCTTAGGTCAAAATGTAAATTTCTAAAATTATTAGCGTAAAAATGATGGCTAAAGGGGGTTTGGTTTAGGAGAAGAAGTGACACTTGTAGTTAACTGAATTCAAATATCAATATAGAAGCAGCATTCTTTCCTGGAAATTCAAAGGTTTTCCACTGGTATAATTAAAAATTTTTCAAGAAAAAGTAAATTAGCTAGACTCTTCACAAATGTCATATTCACAATAGTAGGCCGATCTTTTATCAGCTAAATCCTACCTTATCAAATCCCGCTTCTTTAATTGCCCCTCTCCAAGCAACCATGAGATCTCCAGGATACTTGTCCTTGCTAAACTCTCCAATGATGTTTCCCTATAGAAAATTAAAAACCATCAATAAATAAATAAGACAGTAGACATGATGATAATAATAATTCATAATCCAATGTTCAAATCCATTACTAAATCATCATTTGCTTATTTTATTGCAAACCATACAGAGGTACTAGAAACTATTAAATATCAAACTGATATTAGCTCTTCATGACTGACGTTATGACATCAACCATGTTAACATTTTAGTTGTTAAATTCCATTTCTAAAGGTGGATAAAATAAAATTGCTGAGAATACAGTGCAGGTCAATATCATAGAAATTAAAGAAAGGTGTATTTATGATAAGCCACTGTATAACATTATAGATCTTCTATTCTAATATGAGACCTTTTTGCTCTTTTTTATATATTCAATCAGCTTCTGAAGGTTGGCTTTATCCTTTTCTTTGTCTCCCTGTGGAAATAAGCAAAATGAACTTTTAGGCAAACATATCACATCATAAATCATAAACAAAAATCAACTGTTAAAAGAAAAAAAAATAAATCATGGGGATGTTCACTGAAGTTACTTCTACCTTTATTTTAGAATATATGATACAGTACCCAACTACCTCCCAGTGATGTATGAAATTATCAACATCTCCTCTAACTATAAATTACAATTAGTATCTGATAGCTTGGTTACAAGGCAGAGGATTTATCTTCAAATTATTTATTCAAGAATCTCACCTTATCCCTGGCTATGAGCTTGAGTGTTGGAATACCATTATCATTTTCCTTTGAAGTGTCCAACTGTTTAAGAAACTCAATTTTCTTTTTACTAGCATACAAACAGATGACATCTTCACAAAGAATCATGATAGTGTCAGTCAATTCATAGCCAAAAAGCCAAGTCTGAGGGAGGAAGTAAAAAATGTAAAACTGGCAACATGAAATGCTGAACATTAACGGTTATATGTATAATGATAAATAGAACTGAAAAACATGACCTGTATAGAGATATATTGCAGGTTGTTAACCTTTTTCCTCCTCTACAAAGCTTAAAATATTTTAAATTCCATATGGGCAATAAAATTTGGAATATTGAATCTTCTGAAAACTATTTATCATATCATTTTTGGAAAACATTAGCATAAAAAAACCATCTCGGATAAATTGGCAATATGCACAAATGTTCAGATCAGACAATACCATGAAACCAGATTAGGTTTTTAAAATAAGGAATTGAATACCTCTTAAGGTAGAAAATAAAAGGGTGAAGCAACCCCTTAAACTGGTTTGAAAATGGGAGCCCCGATAAAGGATTTCAATTTCATTGAAGTGGGAATAAAAATATAGTCTGTATTAAGAATCGTAAAAAGACTTACTGTATTCTAAATTAAACAAAACAGTAGAAACTCAGGGTAACGTACATTTGATACAGCTACACTCAGCTGCAAAATAACTATTTCTCGTCCCAAATATGCGTAAATAAGAGTAACAATATGCAGCATCTTTATAAGCAGCTTATGCACAGGAATCAAACTACTAGTGGCACTGAGACACTGCCAAAGAGAGGCAACTTGAATGAAATTTCAATTAACCATTTGAAGTGTATGAAAAGTTTGGTTTCCTGTAACGTTGGCCTTCAGACATATGACCAATAAGATTTCAGCTTATCTCTATCTCCCATTTGATCTCTAGACACGGTTATCGATAAGTAAAGAGTTATGACATGACGCTTCCACTCACCACACTTCAAGCCAAGTCAACAAACTGACCAAGCAACCACTCTGTGAGGATTTATTTGTTCTGGTAAAATAGTGAGCAGGACAAAAGTTAACAATTATAAATCATTCATACTGCGACAAGATTGCACCATCAAAACACAAAACAAAATTATTCCTTTAACCTGAAGAGCTGTTGATTTGGAATAGATGACATCTTCATCTACTCCAACAGCTGTGACAAGGGCATCCATCTTGGCCAGGACATCATCTCCGGAAGCTTTCTGAAAAAACAAATAAATAATCCATATCAAGACTACACCAGGTCATTTAAAATAGCAATGCTTTAAAATAATATTCAATGCATTCTGAACAAATTGATATATATGCCTACAATGCTAAGAGAATATTAAAAAAGATATTTGGAACACCAGTGATATTCCAAACTATAGGCCTAACTAAAAAAACTAAGGAAAGGGAAGATAACTTAGAATAGATCTAGGTATCCTTATATATTATATCCTCTGATGTTGATTGGGTCCATTTAGCCTTTATCTAACAATCCTCATTTTATTCTTAGTCATAATCTAATCTTAGATATATCTAGATATAGATTTTGTAAGTAGTAGTAGTAGTAATTTGGGTGGTCGAGGCCTTTTAAAGTCCTTTTCACCTCTCGCGTGTTATAGTGTTTTAACTTCAGTTTAAAAACTAAAAACTAGCTTGCGTGGATGGTTACTCGCGCTTTTATTGATAGCACTCGGGATCATAGACAGTTGATAACAGTTTCCAGAAGCTGTCCAGTTTGGAAGTGTCAATTGCGACCGAGTCACTCGGTCACCATTGATACCGTATCAATTGCGACCGAGTAGGTAGGAGCTCTTTTGCTGAAGAAAGTAGCATAAGCGTAAAACTATCTCTCGTGGCATGGCTAGTCTGTCATCGGTCATCACTTCGAACTTCTCATTCAGTTACAAAT
>JASKDV010205761.1:0-10593 GCA_032466395.1 Aegires albopunctatus
TCTTTTAGGATTGGAGTTATATGGTTTCGCTTTTTTGATTGGGAAACAATTCTAGCTGCATGATTTTGGATACGCTGCAGTATATTATTAATTTGTTGAAGAGGGAGGCCATAAAATATGTAGTTACAGTAGTCTAGCCTCGAAAGAACAAAAGTTGAAGCAATTTTATGCGCTGCATTTTTATCGATAAGGGATCTTATACTGGACAATTTCCTAAGCTCATAGAAACAAGCCTGACTAACTTTACTAAAATGACAGTTAAAAGATAACGTTTTATCTAAATAAACACCAAGAATTATGACGCTTGAACTCAATTTAATAAACTGACCCCCAGTGACACAGGGTCACAAAATCTAGTGTAAAAACACCGTTCCTGATTTGAAAAGTGACAGATTTCAAACGAAAATTATTTATTGTCCGTGTCTGAACTAAAACATTCACATGAATTAAGCTTAATGAAAATAATGAGCTGAAAATCGGGCTGTGTCGCTTGGCGTACTGTGTCACCGGGGGTACATTTAATATTATAGATTGAAATCTCTATTGATTTTGTAAATAATTCATAGCAGAGTCGAGCTTTTCATTTCAACCGTCTATAAAGGAACGCAAAACACCCACTACCAAAGACCGGAAGTGTGATTCTATCTACAGTTTACCAAAGACCGGAAGTGTGATTCTGTCTACAGTATATCGATGTCGAAGACATTTTCTAGCAGGTAGTTCTTATTTTGCTGTCAGTAAAAGCTGTTGCTGTTAAACTATTGTCTACTGACAATTAATATAATTTGATATGCTCTTGACATATTATAAATGTAAATGTCTAAATTTTACAAATTTTAGAGCTAGATTCTGCTTTAAAATTTCAGAGGGAGTCTTTGACTATAGTCTCTGTCATGGACCACTTGTAAATTAAGTTGTAAGCCTAGAACAATGTATTCATATCAAATAGTATTAATGATCTATTAATATTACCCAATAAACTATAGTGATAAAATACGTTGTGTGTCATCTTGTTCTAGTGGTAGATATTTCGGCTGGTAACCAAGAGATCCCAGGTTCGAATCCCGGTTGAGTGCGATGTTGGGTTCTTGGAAAATATGTTTTCCATGATTTTCCTCACCATATTCAGGTGTAAAATGGGTACTTGGCTATAAGTAGAGGAAGTGCTTGTCAGTATGCTTGAGTGAAGCGCCTTTCATCGAGTCGTACCTCAGCAACCCTGGGGGGTTGAGAAGGATTATGGATTCCAATGGCCTGCCAGGGAAACTCTGTTAAGCGCATTGAGCACATTAAGTGGGAACGCGCTGTTTAAGAATGTTCTTTATGCTCTTGACTTTACATTAAAGCTTTGATGGACCGGAAGCTAAGTCTGGGGGATAAAGGCAGACAAAGCGAGTCATTCGAAAAAATATTAGAGACAGGAATGCCGTCACTTTCCACTATGGTTTTCCTTTCCTACATGTGTTTTGTGACGTCCCTTTCCACTAAGGTTTTTATTTACTACATGTATTTCGTGACGTCCCTTTCCACTATGGTTTCCCTTTACTACATGTATTTCGTGACGTCACTTTCCACTATGGTTTTCCTTTACAACATGTGTTTCGTGACATTACTTTCCACTATGGTTTCCCTTTACTACATGTATTTCGTGACGTCACTGTCCACTATGGTTTCTCTTTACTACATGTATTTCGTGACGTCACTTTCCACTATGGTTTCCCTTTACTACATGTATTTCGTGATGTCCCTTTCCACTATGGTTTTCCTTTAGAACAAGTATTTCGTGACGTCACTTTCCACTATGGTTTTCCCTTATTACATGTATATCGTGACGCTTTTTAAAAGCACACAACAGAGTTGAATTATAAGAAAAATAACAGGACAAAGGGACATCATCACAAAGAAATGTGTTGAGGGGCTTGTCCTGTCTGATTACAGCTTTTATTGATGGTAAACGAAAGTAGACATCATCAGTAAATTATGATGTGAGCAAATTGTGTTATAACAGGGTTATGATATAAAAGAACAAGAATATATACAATAACTCAACTGGAATGAAGACGTCACAGGACAAATCCCTTGTTTTGGTTTCAAAACCTTTTTCGAGAGATGGAGATAACAAGACTACTGAGACAACATATATCAATAAATAAGAATATATTAAATCAAGAACTACATAATATATGAAAGCTAAGACTAGAAGAAAACAATATGTTCCTTGGTTTTAGATCTATTAAAAATCATTGTAAATGTCAAATCGACGTGGTCCACTCGTAGCTTAACAGTGGTAAGTGTTTAAGATCACAATGGATAGCTATCTTGATCTTAAATGGTGCTGTGCGTAATATAGAATATGAGTAACGGAAAAAAATCACATTTTTAATGAGATTATATAATTTATCAGTCTTTCAATACCTCTCTAGGTGACGATTCTGCCTGCAGCGGACATTAATTACTGCATTTGGAGATAATATCAGTGTTGACATTATGCAAAATTAAAATATTAAGATTTTCTTATGATTTGCAATTGTTTTCTCTTTCTTCTTCTTATTCTTCTTCTTTAAATAAACTAGGTTAAGTATTACTGTCATTAAGCCACACGACAAATTAAAAAAAACAAAACAAAACAAAACAAAACAAAAAGAAACACCTTTATTTATTGAAGTATTTAGTATTAGTATTATGCTAGCTATCTAATTGTATGAATATCTAAGAATATCATATCGATGCCTATGTTTAATAGTATCAACACTTTCGCTACTTCTATAATCTGGGTTCAATCTATTTCACAACCTTGCAGTTCTGGAGAAGAAAGAAAGTCTGTCATTTTTTAGAGATAGGGATGTTTAACGTCTGCTTATATGAGTTCCTAGCTCTCCTAGTTCAGATCATCAACATACAGGAACGGTCATAATAATAATTATTACTATGGAAAACACTTCTAAGACACGGTACCTATTTATACAGTATTGCATATTGGCCAAGCTCCTAACATTGTGTCATCAGAAGAAAAATATAGGCTTACATTAATGTTAGCACGAAATATTTCGTAAGCATTTTAGACCTCAGTAAATGCTTTCAAACAATGGTTGTGATTAGAGTTCGTATCTTATTTTTTTGCCAGTGGCTGAAAACGTAGCTGTTAAAAAATCAGGCTGTGGTGCATTCGGATGTAATCCAGATAAAACATTGGATTAAGCATCTAGAGAGAAAGTTAATATAAATATATCCCACAAATGAACTAAACAAAATTAATAGAAGATCTAGGAACTCAGATAGTCAGATATTTAACATCTCTGTCTCTATAAATGATTGTCATAGACATTCTTTTTTTCCCTAGCATTCCTAGATTGTGGAACAAATTAAATCCAAATATTAGAAGCAGCGAAAGTGTTGATAGTTTTAAACATAAGCTACAATTTGAAATACTTAAATCTTCATCTAGGCTTTAGTCTGTTCTATTGATCTATTTTATTTGATTATATTTTATTTTATTTATTTATTTATTTATTTTTTTTGTGTATTGACAATAACACTCAACTCTGTTAAGTTGTGTTAGTGTATTTATTTGAAGAAGAAGAAGAAGAAGAAGAAGAGGAAACAAGAGACTGTTTTCAATCACTGTTGTGTTTGTTCATATCTGTACTTCATAACAATGAAAAGACAATATGCGAGAAGAGTTCTATTGACTATGGCAATCTAAGTAATTTACGTTAGTATAAAATTGATTCAGATAGATCCTAGGCGTTAAAACAAGTTTTCATAGCTACAAATCTAACGAATGGAAAGGTCTCATGGAACGTTTCTTTGAACTTTGTATTGTACCTCAGATAAACAAACAGATTGGCAGCTGCGTTGACGTGAAAGAGAATATTTTGGGCATTGTTAACCAAATATCTAACATTATTGTGACGTGGTTCCTCGAGGATTGGATAAACCATTTTAAACACATACACAATTATCAACGGCATGGTAGCTGTTGTGAATATAATTGAAACAACGGTGACAGCTCTTATTGCTCGTGTTTCATGAGGTCCAAGTCGGCTTGGTTCATTTGATTTCGTCGTCGATTCTTTATCCTCTTTCTGATTGGTTGAAATGCTCCGGAACTTGGCCGACTGCTTGAGTTTGAAAGACATGATGGCGAGACATATCAGAATGATTCCTTGGGCAGATATAGGAAGTATGACACGGCTGGCGATTCTCCATACGGGGGAAATTTCATAGTACAAAGGGTGAATATTGAGACGAATCATGGTGTGATTTGATGACTCTATAAATGTTGATCTTATAGTGATGTTTTGATTGAGAGGAACATAAAGACACAACACGAGAAAGGCAATAATGGCAATCGCAATGGCCGCTCTTTTGGCAGTAAAAAAGTGTTTGAATAAATGGGGAATAGCAACGCAACAACATTTCTGAACGGCTGTGAACACCGTGATAAGAATGGAAGAGTCATTGAAGATCAAACCGTAGTGGGTTAAGACATAGGCGATGTAGTTCAAAGGAACGACGAAAGAATGATCGGTAACCTTCTGTAACATGGCCGTTAGTCTACTGATGAAGAACAAAATGGAATACCCAAAGTCTGAAAAGGCCAAGGCGAAGAAGCAAACAGTAACGCTATCATTAATACCGGCCTTGATGAATGTGATCATAACCAGAGGATTGGTGATTATTCCCAGAAAGAGTACTGGAGTTTGTAGACCGTAATAGATGAGAATGGATAAAGCAAACATCAGATCTGGACCAATGATATCCTTAGTAGAATGATTCTCTTGGCTGGAATCAGAGTGTAGCTGACTCTCTGGATCGGTGATATTAGTAGATGTCGTTCCGTTCATAGCAATGACCACAGCCTGTAGGATATACAAATTAGTAATCATACAGGGAATCCAGTTTTTAACATGAACCTGATTATATTTACATAATAAATATAGACCCACATCCATACTTTTACCCACATGATCACCCTTATTGCTATTTATTGGAACATTGTTTAAGTCGATGCATCAAAAATGTTTTATATTATACACAATGAGTGTAACGTGATTCATTTATAAGATATGTTTTGTTTGAAATATTTATTCTATTATGATTTCCCAACGGATTGAAATTATGTTCAGATAAGATAGCGGAACAAAACCGAAATTAAACTGACAATAACAACAGGATCCAAACGTTTGAAAATTTCTTTATGAAATTTTTTTGGAAGTTTTTGTTAGTTATACTATTATATCTTTTTAATATCAGATGGAAATTGCGAGCAAAGCGTATCATATGCCTTTCAAATATGAAATCAAATGCAACTTGCAATATTATTGTAGATCGTGTGGAATACATGAATATACAAATATGTTTTATATTCTAAATGCATATGAATTTAATCTAAATATACTGTGTTTTGTTTTCTGCTGTTAATTTTTCCAAAACACAAATTAATCTTCACTTAAAATTAAGGAAATGATAACTTTTCTTTTTTTTTCCCATTGATATAGGCTAACGTTCTAAGGCTGTTGACTAAAATACATTTACAGCAGATACCTCTTAAACTGAAAACGGCTAAACCGGAATGATGGCTAAATCAAAAAGACATCGAAAATGTTTCATTTTTCCATATATTATAATAATGTTATTATTAATGTTATCAAACTTGTGATAAACCGAACGCTCAGGGGACCTAGTATAGCAACACCAAACTGATTTTGACTTGACATCGCCTAAAAAAAACAACAAAAAACCCCTGAAGATTTTGGTCCACTTCTACAATAATGTTGATCAATTTTCTGTTCAAGATTACATGTATTGATACAGGAGGTAATCTAGCTTCTATTTGAACCATCGATTGATTATGTGAACTCTTTTACACCTCAAAACCCTAAAGTCTAGTCTAAGCCCTGTCTTGCGAAAGTCTTTCATTAATTCAAAGGATTAAAAAGTTCTCAAAGAGATAGAAGAAGAAAAAAATAATAATAAGAATAAGAATAAAAGGAAAGGAGCAAGACCGAAATATGAAGAAAACTTTACATCTCTTACTCAACGTTGTCTAAGAATAGATCCGTAAGAATGCTATACCCGCTAAATAACAGTGGTCAAAAATTAAGAAAACAGTGAAAAATATCCCCGCGAAGAAAATGAAAATATCAAGCAAAGTCTCTGTCATGTCCTCTATCCAACAGACAAATTTGTTTTAATAAAAAATGTTCAGACCAAAACATACGTAACGACCCATTGCATATTGGTTTAAAGCTCTGTTTATACAGAGCGCGAACACGAACGCGAAAGCGAACGCGGTTTTTCGTTCTGGAATATATTAATCATTTGTAGAGGAACAGTTCAAATAGAGTACGAACGCGAACGCGAAAAATTTTCGGATCGCGCGATCGACCGCCTTGATTGCCCCCAGAGCGAGCGAATTTCTCAGAAGGTCGCGCGTCTTTTGTGTTATCAACCAATCAGCAGGTACTTCCCTTGCATCATTTCCACAAATAGAAACTTGTACGCCTGACTGTTCCAAGAATAAGCTAATCATTAGCGTCAGTCTACTTTGCTTGTGAAGTTTGGAGAAAGATGGACAAGACAATGGACAAGACAGAAGCCATGATTCTTGAAATTGAGAAGAATCATGATTGTACTCTATGACAAAGTAGACACAGATTACAAAGACATCACGAAAAAAAATATATAATTCATATGGAAAGCAATTTTATTGGACAGAGAGTCGAACTGACAAGTATGTGATTGACATTTTTTTTAATTTACCTGTTTCAACAATGTTATGGAACTGTAAAAAAAAATGTCTGCACGACTTTATTAATTAAACACGTTTTAACTTTCATGTCAGCAGTCTTCATAATGACGCCATTTTGGCTCTGACAGAAATATATAATTGAATAATGATATTATGAAGTCTGTGTCTCGTACTGACAGATCTGATACACAGGAAGTACAATAAACACTGCATTTCGTCGACGGTTTTCCGCGTTCGGGTTCGTGCTCTATTTGAATGGCAAAACTGCTCACAAGTCGCGATCGCGTTCGTGTTCGCATTGGACGCTTTCGCGTTGGACGCGTTCGCGTTCGCGCTCTGTATAAACGGAGCTTAACTGCGGTTTCTATTGTGTATCGAATTTTCTTGAAGGGATTCTAAAGCGATATAGCGGTATCATGGTCGAAATGAACAATTTGTATTGCAAATCGAAAGTCCTAGGATAGAATCCTAGGTAGATTACTAGATTTTAAAGTCAAAGAGAAAAGTAATTTGTCTCATTTCCTTTACTTCGCTGAGATATAAAAAGTACCTGACTATTGGTAGAGTCAGATTTTGTCATTATGCTATAGAAAGGAGCCTTTCGTCAGATTGTGTGCGCATCTATATGCCACCAATAATTTGGGAACGATTTAAAAGATTAATATCCTGCAAGATTATTTCTATTAATAACATTAAACACCTTAAATAGAGATTGTATTATATTATAGTCTCTTTAATGTCTTAATTTCATATCAAGAAAGAATCAGTCAGATTTGAAAAAGGACCATTCATGTAAATGAAGGTATATCCTATACTGACCTTATAAATAATCAAAGAGTGAAAATACACGTCGTGTCACTTCTCCTCCTACACCACAACCACTTTATCCATCATTTTTTCGCCAAAAGTTCGGTTACAAAATATTTTAATAAAGTAAACCATGACATTTTTCATTTTAACGCCCAAAAAGGAGCAAATATTTTTTTATTATTTTTTTTTCCAATACATTGAAACAAAGAGGGATTTACTAAAAAAACAAACCCGAAATGATACAACGAAACAAAGTTCTTCTGTTTTATTCTCATCGCCAATATCCAATAAAAAATATTGGACTTGAGTCTCAGCTACTGGATGTAGCTAGACTAGAAATTAGATCTAAAGTATAGAAAAACGTAGTGGGGATTCTTTGACTAGATCTAGATCTATTGGTCTGTTGGTCTAAGTCATAGACGGTACCGTATACAGAGTCTATGGTCTAGATCTCTCTAGACACATTAGATCTAGATCTAGAATCGGACCGTAGAGACAGAATCTGTCCGATTTAAATTCTAGCGAGAACTAGATCTAGATCTAGACGTATTCCTCGATCAAGAAATTAAGATACGTTTGTTAGGATAAGACAGATTAATTCTTAGCATTCAAATCTCGATCTAAATCTAGATACTTTTAATTAGAAAACGGGGAGTTCTTCCAAACTCGAAGAAGGGTCCAAGATCTTGCTTGCAGGATCCGTCATAAAAAGGCCATCTATTTTTACTAAACTAACTACAATCATACATACAGTCCCAGTGGTTCCAATCAATAGTGCGTTGGGCTACCAAGCGGCGAGCTGGTCAAGTTATTCTACTTTTACATGTAATTTATTTATTCACTTTTTATATTTTATATGTTTGTGGCTTCCCTGTTGATCGAGCAATGAATGTCAGTTAGATCTATTTAGATCCGGCGAAAGTAGAGTCGTTATGCAAAACTGTTTGGGAAAACTACTGTTTGAAGTCTAACTCCATCATAACATTACCATGGTAAAACAATGGAACACAACAGCTTCTATCTTTCACTTGGTAAAAATAAATAAATGCTAGAACCAATTGCACTGGTGATAAAGTCGATCCCTGCATAATAATATCTGAAGAAGTAGCTAGAAGAACTATATACCATTACTCTAAAGTTTCACTTAGGTTTATAGCATACCCCATGAATAGGAAATAATTTCATTTTAATTTCATAAGGCAACGCATCTATTCTATTCGCGTCATATCCCCAACTACAAGCCCTCAATCCATCTAATTCTAACCTCATTATCTCTTTTCGTAAATATTTTATTTCAACACACGGAGCCTACAATTGTATGGAATTGGATCATTAATTTCGGTCAATGAATGATATTTCAGTCATATTTACATCTGGAACAAACTTGTCTTCTAAATCAATAGTTTACGTTTACATTCTCTTCGTCTATTATTATTTTGACGACACAGACGACATAATAATGAGTAACATAACATACATCATGTCGGTAAAATTGACATCCTAATCTAATGGTAAAAATTATATTGAAATTATTATTATTGCCTGGAAATAACCAAAGAGTATTGGTGATTTCGGGTGAAACTCAATATGCCATGGAAGGTAAACTTAAAAAATCAACATAAATGAGATTTGGCACTACTCTACGGGAAGGTATTTTAACATTATCGACATCATTTAAATCATGATTGTGTCAGTATAGTCATTGCTTAACAGACTTTTAGATAAATCATTTATCAAATAAATGATTGTTACAAAATCATGTTAAGCATTCAAGTAATGAGAGATGGAAAATCAATTCATGTGAAGCAAACTGCCGTAAAATGCTTCATAATATTATTTAAGTTAAATAGGGTTTGAGGCAGAAGGGTTTCAGATAAGCACTATAATTTAATACATTAACAATGTATACTCGTAGAGGTAGCAGGTTCGTTCCACTCTGCATCACTGGATTGTTTTTTGTGTTGTTGTTTTTTTTGTTTTTTTTCCCCGTTTCTTTCCTTCTATAGATTGTATTTAGTTAGTAATACTAGCAACATTATGTACACGGTGCAGCTAGAAACCACTCTCTACTCTCATCGTATAAAGTCGTGTATTGTGTTTTCATCGGCCATTCCCCGTGATATCATGCAAGGTTTTCTGCCAACAAGTGTTTGGAACTTGGGAATAGGTTCAAAGGTAGACCATTGTCAATGTCGTTGTTACGATGAAGAGAAATGATGGAAGTATCTGGGATATGCTCTAAGAATGGAGAGAACTCGACTACCAAGACAAGTTTGGGAATGGACACCAACTGGAAGTAGAAAAAGGATGAGACCAAGAACAACTTTAGAGAACGCTTTCATCAAAGACAACAACAAAAAAGGCAACATCTTATGGAGTAGGCACAATACCGGCAGGAATGGCGAACTCTCCTCTATATCCTGCGCACCTCCTGTACTGAAGGAAAGTGTAAGTAAGCAATCAAGTAAGTAAACAGATAAAGTGCCTTATCTGGAAACACATTGCCTATGATGTGTAGTATTAGTAGTAGTAGTAAATAGGGTATAATGTAGGGGGATTTCAGATAAATAATATTTATTACATTAAGAATATGAAGTAACCCTTTAGAGACGAAGACAAGAATCTATAGAAGGAAAGAAACGAAAAAAACCCATGTGTTTATAATTAGTTCTATTGCGTGCACGCGGGGAATATCCCAGCCAATAATAGCACTACAAGTTCAGGATGAGAGAGCTCTAGATAGACTTAATTAATTTCGATCTCTTTTTAGAGATTCGATGATTGATTGGGTCGAATATTGTTTTCTCCTTCTTAGGCGAGGCGAATCGGTGTCGTCGTAGAGGTGGCAGGTTCGTTTCCCTATACATCACTTTATTATTTTCGTTTCTTTCGTTCTATAGCTTCTTGTTTTTGTCGTTAAGGGTTACTTCCTATTCTTAATGTATCAAGTAGTAGTAGTATTAGTATTAGTATTAGTATTAGTATTAGTATTAGTAGTAGTAGTAGTAGTAGTAGTAGTAGTAGTAGTA
>JASKDV010205783.1:0-10592 GCA_032466395.1 Aegires albopunctatus
AAGTTGGCCTCCGACTGATATGAAGTCTAGAGACCCTGAGGAAGCAGAATCACCAAAGAAAAAAACTTTATGATGGAAAAACAAGGATCTAGTACTTTTACATAGATCGGCTCTCGGACTAATGTTCTTTCGTGGCCAGTTATTTTCCATACCTGTCGTCAAATTATATTGCACTAAGGGAGCTTATTTTGAGTGCAGACTTTGTCGAAAAACATCATTTCATTTTAAATGTAAAATAAAACCCGATTACATTCCCCAATAACTACATTTAACGTCTCATTGACTTTTTGATAAGGCACTGCAGTAATCGTAATAATCAAAATGATATGAAGTGCATATTTTAGAGCGTCTCCATCTCTCATAAAAGCTGAAGGTGTTCTACAGTAATTCTTGATAAGAACTAAAATAATATTTTTCAGTTTTCAAGCGTTACCACCATCATTTTACTTATAATAGTAAATGTCGTCCCGTTAATCATGTAACCGGTTATTAAATCAATTATTGTTTTCCCAATTTTTTATACCACAATCATTAATTTCTACCTAAATACATGTATTATAAACCTTTTAGGAGCCACATAATGATAAAAACTCCTTTTTTCTTCTTCTCATGAACGGCTAGGCTAGACAATATGCTTCCTGAACTCAGAACTCCTTTTTGTACATGCGCCACATATGCTATCACCGATTGATTATTTTATAGGTGTAATAAGAGGACAAACCATTTGAAGGGTTTATTCGGTGTGATATTAGTTTTTAACGTTTTGTTCTTTATATTCATTCTTGTTTCCTTTTTATAATGCTACAATGATTCAATAGCTATGGGAATAGTGAATGACTTTCTTTCATACAATCAGCTACCACAAGTCATATATCAAATCAATCAATCAATCAATTAATCAACCCTTGTCACACACTCTCAATGGTGAAATGTCATAATATAATAAAAGGCGCAATAAAGGAAGAGAGATCGAAAAATCGATTCATTCAAGTAGTGTCAATACTTTTATCCTTTACTTTTCCAACCAATAAATCCTTGTGCAGCCATTTTGAAACAGTCAGAAACCGGAAGTAGCGTCAGTGTCCGAGTCAGAGCACATTCAGAATCGCCTCAATGCTACAACTTTGTGTACTCATTGGCATCATGCTTTGCTTAATAAACAGCTTGGCACCCAAGCCTTTCTCTTTTCGAGAAATCTAATAAACGATAACGATTTCAATAACGCGATATCGATGTTTAGGAAGTACCATGACTTGCCAAACTCTCCACATACCGAAAACTCAGCTTACAGATGTATTCGACGAGAGTTTGTGGTAAAAGGTAAAGGTTTTCTTGCCTTACAATTCCTTTTGATATGGCTAATGTATATACGACATTTATTATTCAGATTTGATCAAGACAATCTCTTAAAATATAATATGATTTGGAATCTGGTGTGGCATCGTGGTCTAGTGGTAGACATTTGGGCTGGTGATCGAAAGGTCCCAGGTTCGAATCCCGGTTGGGCGTGATGTTGAGTTCTTGGGAAAGACTCTTTACATGCATCTCCTCACCGTACTCAGGTATAAAATGGGTATCAGGCCATGGGTAGAGGAAGATTATGTCAGCACCTTTAATAGGATCGCACTTCTGTATGCCCCGGCGGGGTTGAGAAGTATTTTGGATTGTATTGGTCTGCCAGAAAAACTCTGTTAAGCGCAATATAAAACGCTCTTATTTTATTGTATTTCTTTATATTATGCATTCTGAATGATTCAGTATACTGTTAAGAGAAATAAGCCATTTTTTACCTAATGTTTTTTGTTTGTTTTGATACCTTTTTTTATCTCTTCAAAATCTTAATTAGGAGATTACATATTTGTTTAAAATAAGCTGATGAATGTTCTAGACTCTGTCATTACCACAGAATTGTTCTGAATATCTCTGGTAGCGGTGTTAGAATGTATTACATTAAAGGGTGACGAAGTTTTATTGGACCATCAGCATACTATCATTACGCTGTAGAAGGTAAAGACAATCCAATACCTAAAACGTATTAATGGAATGAGCTCTTAAGGGACAACATCTCTCGCTCTTTCCAGACTCTCTTTCAATATTCTGAAATTATTCTTGCCCGCTTTGGTCAATTATTATTGTCTTAATCGAAGGCAAATATTTTTCATCGGCTGGCAATCGCTTCCCTAATGTCAGCGATAATTATTTGTGAAATATGATTTTCAAAATCGCCGATACATCGGCTTTAGCTTGACAATCTTAGGGATGACAAAATATATGAATAATACCGAGAGCGTGGAGTATGCCAGCGTCCATCAGTAGCTGAATGATTTGGACACTTTTCTGTAAAAGACTACCTCTGCCCACACAGTCGTTCATAGCTTAACATCTTTCACAGACATTTAGCAGAGTCGACAAAAGTAACATGAGCAACTGTGGTGGGTAAAATCCATTAAAAACAGTATGTACCATAACGGAATTTTCAACAACTTTACCTTTTCAAGAATAAAGTCTAGATCACTGTAATGTTACCTAGGCATCAACCTAAATTTCAATGATTTTGACTTGTCAATTTGTAAAACATTTTAAATCTTTGTTTAGCACTTTCGGTAACGTTGTTAATGGCCTTCCTTTGGTAATTTTAATGTTTCTCGCGAAATGATTTGTCATGAAATTTGATTGTATTTGAAATGATAGCGACAAAGACACTCCAACCCGAAGGTAATATATACATTTCCCTGGCAATTCGTCGACCACGCTATGTCATATGCTTCTTTAAAAGCCAGCTTCCGTTTCCCTCTCTACCCTCGTTCGACACGCTCCAGTTCCTGTTTCGGATATCTTCGACAGGAGAATGATAATAGATTGTAGCCATTTTATTATCCTAGGACGTATTTTGCGCTCTCCGATCTGTCAGATATACAGATTTGAAGAAGACGATCTCTTATAATATATAACGATTTGCAATCTGGGTTCAGGGTTAATAGTTGTACACTGTGTCTAAGGTTGATAACAGAAAGAGAACCATAGTTTATGTTTCAATCTTTATAATACATTAATTAATACATACATCCACTCTATCCAACCCCATAATCATTCTATTCTAGCCCACATCTTCTCTATTCAACTTATCGCCCCTCTTTTTGACACAACATTCCTTCTATTTCCCTCTACATCACTTTTATCTGTTCCGCAACCCTTCTATATACAACCCCAAATCCATGCTTTCGGGCCCCAAATCCCTCTACCTCACCCCACGCCCTTTTACTAAGACCCCACACCCCTTTCTCCGATCCCATATCCCTTCTCTTAGACCCCACACCCTTTCTACTCGATCCCAATTGATCCCGTTCCATTCACATCTACATTCCATTCCACCCAAATATTCCCAGAATACCATTTGTTTCAATTGTTGGTGTTGTCTGTTTTGTCTCTAAGCCTCAGCTCTTAGCGATCAGCAAACGGGGAATTTCGTGATCTCTCGGAAATCCGACAGATTGCGGCAATGCATTCTGGGAAATGTCGGGAAATGGAACAAAGACACGGGTGTTTTCAGAAGGAATGGTACAACGAGAATAATACGATAACAAGATATACTTTAGTATAAGAATATACGTAACATTAGGATGAAATTAGATAAACAGGAGAGAGAGAGAGAGAGAGAGAGAGAGAGAGAGAGAGAGAGAGAGAGAGAGAGAGAGAGAGAGAGAGAGAGAGAGTAATACTAAGCCGAATTATTCATACTTTCTCCCACCTCCCTCCCCCCTTCCCCACCAACACCCCTCCCAACTCCCGCCAAAAACAGAATGAAAAGTAATTTTTGAATAGAAACATATCGATATCATATATAAAGAATATAATGTAAATATATAAGCCCGTCATCCTTTCATAAGATAGCAATGGCGACCTACCTTGCATTACCAAGAAGATTGGGAGTAAAATAATGTTAAGAATAATAAAACAAGGCGAACAACTCTTGACGTGGTTTTTAAATTGCAAAATAACAATTTCTAATATTAAAATAATTTTAAAAATTAACCAAGAAAGCAACATCACCTTAGAAATTTCAAACTAATAGTACATTAGAATGAAATAACGGCTAATTAAATTAAAGACATTATAACAGTTGATGCACAGATTATAAATAGATTTTAATGTGTTGTCCCGAAATAGGTTCCAGTCATTGATTGAGTCTATTGCCATCAGAACGAGGTAGAATTAATTCACCTGGAAAATTCTTCATTAGCCTGTGTCAACGCTAGTCGTTGTCGACATTAACAGACATGAGATTAGTTTTACCAATACGAGCAAATGGGACACAATGGCCTGATGGCTCAAAGCATCTCCGCTTTCCTTCAAATTCCATCACAATCTGGCGGCCTCTTTGTTTAAACTTGCATCTTGAACGAAATAGCAAACGGGGCGTAGATCGACATGACGCCTGTAATAATAATAATGTTCTTTTTGGCGTGTTTCTCGATGTGTTCGTTTTGTTAGTTTTCGTCATTAATCGATGGCTAGTTTGTTTATCACTGTTTGTCTCCTCCTATGTTCTTTTTCTGTGATTGAAATAGTAATTTTCTTATCGATATTTTCTAATGATTTTCTTTCTCCTGTCTATTCTTTCCTTCTGTCCATTTCCTCTGTTATCCAAGAGACAAGGATCGTAATTTGGATAATAAACATCAGATGAAGACTCAACTGTTTTAGTATCTTTGACATCATTTTAGGCAAGTAAAGGCAATATATTTTCAATTTCTTTGATATACAGGATGTACTGAAAAGGTAACTCCCTTTAATCGCATTAAATCGATAATTGTACATTGCATCGTGATGATATAATATGTTTGCAATAATGCAATTTAAAATATCACACATGAGTACATAACTTTATTATCTTGACTAAACAAGTTATCTGAGTTTCAGAAAAGCAGGTACTCTGTCCAATTCCAGATTCTACCGTTTTTAACACATATTTGCGCTGATGTTGCTAGCACCACAAAATGATCAATTATTGAACAGTTTCTTGCTTAGAAGTCTTTGAAATGAAATGTATGCGAGCTATCTTTGGGTAAGCATTATACCTGATTTTCGTCAAATCATCATTTCGTTGAATGAAAGCTCAGTTACTCTCAGCCTAGCTTTACATGTTGCTTACAGGCATCTCGAAATCCAGAAAATATAAGACTAACCAAAATTCTTGACCTGAAACTCTTTGTCTCATGTTTCTGCGAGTTTACTATAAAGATCATCAAAACCCTCAATAATCATCATACCACATAACAGGGTGTTTGTTCGAGTACATCTATTTAAAAAAATAGCGAAGGGGAAATTATTATGCTTCTTTGGCTCAATTGAATTTTTGCCCGCTTACACATTGACCATGCGAATCATATCTCTGTCTTGCGCTGATCCGCCACACTCAGTCAATGAAGTCCATCCATCCAGTTATATCTTGTGAAAATCGTCTTTTTGGTTGTCCCTTTCCTCATTTATCTTCCATCATGCCTTCCAATACCAGTTTTTCCAAACTATCATTGACTAGTAGATATGAAAACATATAACTGCATAAAATTGGTGGATTGATATAAGGGTATTCTTCTGCTTAATCTACTAAATAAGCTTTAAAAAAATTAAAACCGAAAAAGAGACCTCCCCAAGGATTTACCTGTGGCCTCTCGACCTCCTGATGATTCTTGAAATAACACTTTGACCTGTTCTCCGCGAGACACTTTGCAATTTCACTTTCTAGAGACCGTTACATGAATTTTTAAATTCCAAATTATAGATTTAAATACATAACTCGACATGATTTAGACTCCAAACTAAACAGCATCTTAGGAAGGCGGCTTACATTAAAAAAGGCAATAGAGTAGCAACACACAACGACGAGAGTGTCGGTCGAGTTATCAATTTGCAGCCCAGGTTTAAGATAATCAAGAAAATGACTCGAGTCACTATGGAGAAAAAATTACTTCATGCTCCAAATCAAGAAGATATCGTGGTCCCTACTCTGCTAAAAAGCAGATTTTAGATCTCGAAATAACGAAGAGAAAAATCACAATAAAATGGAACACCGATTCAGGTCATGAATGTGAAATTAGATCTATACTTAGATCTAAGCCTCTCACACTCAGGAAGCATGAGCACAATTTTTCTTTTCTGTTCAACAAAAGCATGCACCGGCAAGTTACATTAAAACCAATAATACCACAGTGTATGAATCAGCATTCTTTAAAGTGATATCGCGGGTCTTCTCAGCTGTTAAAAATTTAAATAAAAAGATAGTAAAACATGAAATAGAATTGAAAACAGGGTTAGAAAAATGAGCGCAAATAGCGACTTCTTTATCGAAAGACAAAGCAGATAATAGTCGAAAGCCTAATATGGCAAAAGTTATTGGTCGAATCTAAGAAATTGAACTTATTTGGCGAAGCTTGCTGAGCTCAATAATTTCATTGTTCTTGGACGAGACCAATAACTTTTGTAAAATTAGGTACGAGCCATATAAACCCATTTAATTTGACTATATCTTGATGAGTGAACCGCTCCAAAGGGTCAGCAACACATTTATTGGGGATGTGTCTGAATGATCGCATGAAATGGAACAGTCATAGAGGAAACAGAGGCAAAGGCATATCGAACTCTTGCCTTCCTATGTCAGAATCATTGCAATTGATCCCCAAAAGTATAGGAACAAGCCGACACTGCCCTTGTCAGAACAACCCTGGAGTATGCCAGCTCAGCCTGGGACCCATGTTGCAAAACACACATCAAACGAATTAAGAAAGTGCAACGACAAGCAGCACTAGTGTCATTTTGCAAATCAAAATAGTTTTACCAACCTGAAATGGCCGACGCTGGGGCAAAGTCGCACGTCTTCAAGGCTTATCCAATCCTTCAAAATGCCATAACAAGAACAAACGGATACAAAACAAAATATTATCATTCATCAAAATTCATTCACCCTCACATGAGATCTGACATAATTTACAGAAACAGCTTATTTTCCCAATAACAATAAAACAATGGAACGAATTAGACTACAAATCAATCAATAGCCTAACCGAGGAATATTTCAAAAGAAATGTACCATGAATGGGCCTGGCAAGCCTGTTGCATCTTATTCATCCAGCTGTTGTTGGTTATTCGATCTAGACAGTCATAGCTGACTGAATTTAAAGTGCGCGGAATAGCAGGGGTTTCCTTCAATTAACCTTTGTCCTCAAATGTCAACATGCAGGTTGTGTGGCCTGAGGAAGTCATAATGAATTACTGAGACGAAGATGGGGCCACTTGCCTTGTTCTTGATGGCTTTAGATTTAGAATAAGAAAAAACAACAAAGCGTTGTTGCCTCAAACTGTGTGGCAGATTTAAATTTCAGGTCATTGATATAAAGATCAGCAGAATAACACTTCATGAAAGATGCGATGCAAATACTTTGAATATCAAGTGAGTTAGGACAGCAGCTGTAAAACGAAAAGCGGAAGAATGCGCAATTACATATGTAGGTAAACTAGTATTTCAGAAAGCAGTGAAGGCGGAAACAGTGGCGCACAAATTTTAATACATAACAAATTTGATGGATCTCTTCTACCGAAGGAGTTTAAAAGATAGACCAACCCTACCTAAAAGCAGAGAAGAGACTTCATTGGTGGAATATGATATAATAATAATTATATCCGATATGACGAAACGAGCTTCTTAGTTACTTGGTTTACTTTTATGTACATAATGTACCGCACGCCATTTGTCGAAATCGGTGATCCCTTTGCGGCTGTGAAGGTTTTGCCTGTTGATTTTGAGTCTTTAGCTATCCACGTGGCTAGCATTACCGACATTCGAGACCCAATACCTACGAGAAATCTTTCTCCCCATCTATAGCCAGTAATGAAAGGTATTTTTCGCGGGCCACCAGCTACTGTTTCCCCGTTTCACCTGTTGGCGCTCGGTTTGTATATCTGATGGAGAAAAGTGTTAAGTGGTATGCATTTTCGAGCGGCTTACCGAATTTTTGATGAATGAAGCAAACCGGTGTTTTGTTTCTGCTGGTCGCTTCTCCGCGACGAACGGTTGATGACGGTAGACCAGACGTGGATAGTGTGAGTGGCTTTGTAGGAATCATAAATAATAATTAATACATTGAGAATATGAAATAACCCCTTTGAGACCTCTTTGTAGGAATCAATAACTGATTGACTACTTGTGCATGGTTTTAAAGTCCTATGTTGATGATGCCGTCAAAGGTATTCTTAAGGCATCTGAGAGTCGTGACCGTAAAAGATGTTTAAAGATGAAAAACAGTTTGTTGTCCCCCAGAAGGGCGAGAATGTTGTCCATTCAGTTCCGATGGTTTCTGATTATCAGTTAGCTTGTTCACATTTAATAGAGTCTAAGCCAGCCTCTCTTTTGATAAACAGAACGCGGACAATAGGAACTTTCGGATGATTATGTTAAGAAATATAGTCTTGAGCACATTTTTCAGTTTCCAAATCCAGGGCCGCTGCTTGACATGTTACACCTCGTATGGCAAACTGCTTAGTCCTACACAATCCATCCTTGTGGGCTATAATGTCTAAGTGGATAGTTTGATGACAACTGTGTCAACTTCCATTATGTATAGGTATAGATCTATAGATCCCTGTAATGATATGCATTGATAAGGTTGAAATTCGCTAAGATCTTAAGAAGTCACACCAATAAAGCCATAAAAGGGAACATATAAATAGCGTTAGTAAAAATGTGTGCAGAGTGCGAGTGCTTGCATATTCCAAAGAAATCATATCAATATTATTGTCAACCGACTTGCTGTCCGAATAGCGATGTGTAGCCCTGTCTGTGAGTGTATGTTTTTGTGTGTGTATGCATGTCGAGGAAGTTGTTTTCTTTGACGTTGCGTGATGTGTGTTGTGTGAAAACACTACAATACAATCAAATGAAAATAGGTTCGCTCGTTGAGAACTGCAATTTAATTTTGCCTTCCGATGGTGTTGGCATTAGCTTCAATATAAAATATGTAGGCGATGTTCTACATTGAAAGTAAATTTACAGTTATCAACAATACGACGAATAAGCTCCGAAGGCAGTGGGAAAATTGCGAATTGAAAAATAAACACTATAGATACCAAGGTTTAGCCACTTAAGTAAATTTTTTGTAATAAGAAATCAATTTTTTTACATGCTAATGGGTCATGTAATACTTCAAAATTTCATCGTGATGTAGTAAAAGTTAAGAAATATAATGCAGATAAAGGGAGTTAACTATTTTTAATACACTGGAAATTAATACAGAGCATTTTGTATTTTTATGCTGAATTGACCCATCAAGTTTGGTGTTTTCTTACTGAAAAGAGCTTTAATTATCATCAACGTGACCGGTTTCAATCAGCAATAAAATAAATAAAATAAAAATAAAATAAAATACCACTTATTCATCCCCGAAGGGAAATTTGGCTTATGGTATTTACCGTCACCGAGCGTCAGCCGTTAGAACAGCGCCGCAAACGGGGGCAATACGTGTAAATAACTTTACTCAAGAGTTAAACACGCTGTCTCCAATGTGATTCGAACTCGGGACCTTTCGCATGCGAGTCCAACGGCTTAACCGTTTTGCCACCGGTTGCCACCCTTATAGATAGCTTTCAAACTCGCAGCCATTCACCTTCTCAAATGTTGAGACTATTAAAATGATGTAAACAGACTTCTCCTTTATCTCTATTATTTTATTGTTAATAACTTTCTGACAAATTCAGGCAAGAAAAATGATAATATCATAAAGGATGTAGAAAAAAAACCCAACAACTATCGAAACAAAGGAAGAACCATCACAATAATTGACATAATATTATGATATAGAGCACTAGTAAAAAAACAAAAACCCACCTCCAAAAAACAAAACCCAACTAAAAACAACCCAAACAAACAAACAAATCGCAAACAAACAAAAAACACAAAAGAACAACAACAAACCCCCAGCCGCCCCCGCCCCCCTTTTCAAATACAACAACCCCACAACAAACGAACAAAACAACAACAAACAGGCAAACAAACAATCAAACGAACAAAACCAACAAACAAATACAATTCTGAAAAAGGCAGATTTTTAAAAAAAATGGATCTTTTGGTGTCTAAAATTTTCTTAGATCTTGTAATAAAAATATTGTGGAAAAGAGCAATGACCTTATTAGCGAAATTAGATTCATTAACTAGGAGGAACTTGTAAAATGGGCCGCGAACAGAAATTCACATCCAATAAACGATAATTGGTAATTTCCGGTCACAATGGCTTTGGCCAATCGACAGTCTTCCGTCAAGCGTTTTAGTAGCGAAGCTATTTAAAATGATCATTGCTGCTGCTGGGGATTCTCCCTTGTGAATTTTCCTATACAGAATGTTACCAAAATTAAATTATAATAAGGCTTTGAATTTAAGCAGACAAGACTAAGAAAGTCTGCTCAGAGTAGCGCCATACATTGCAGCCAAAGAGGAAAGCTATTATACAGACAGGGACATTTGGGTTTTGTGATAGAGAGAGAGAGAGAGAGAGAGAGAGAGAGAGAGAGAGAGAGAGAGAGAGAGAGAGAGAGAGAGAGAGAGA
>JASKDV010205794.1:0-10592 GCA_032466395.1 Aegires albopunctatus
TTGGCTTTTTTTGTAGCAGAGTAACCTTGCAAAATCTGAATTTTGTAACTAAACAGTTAAAGATATCAGTCTATCATAACTTTCTCAATGGTCCATTCCGCTATGACAACGTCCTGCTGAGTTTCTGGGCGAGTTCCCCAGGTGTCACGTCGGAGTTTTGATAATAATTTTATTGCATGGCCTACTTTTATTGACTATCATCGCAGATCGCGGCCAGAAACTGAACTTTGACCTCTTCTTTATTTTTTCTTTCTTTCCTTTTTTTTTTTTCAACAGTTTCTGTCTTTCTGTTTTTCCTCGTAGGTTTATATGAGTTTAATTAAAGGATTTTCCCCTTGAAAATTCCGACCAGTAATGTCACGGAGGAGGATTAACTAGACCTACCTATTTATTTGTTATAAAACATATCATCATAAATTCAGGCACAGTATAAATCTGTGATGTTGGATAATAACCCAAGACCTTACCTATGACACGCAAATACTAGAGACACGGGACTTTAACTATTGCCAAAGACTACTCTATAATTATCTATCGTCTTTGCTATTGCCTAGCAGGAAAGAATATTGTTATAAAAGGTAACATTATTTTTTTCTATCCACCCGTAAAAATCTGAATCGAGGTACGAGTAAATATTCTGAAGATGTCTGAAGATGTTTGTTTGATGGATGACTACAACGAACAGTATTTGTAACAACGAGATCCACTTTTTGACTCTAATTAATAGTGGGTAGATCTACTTAGTAAATTAATCATGTATATACTTTAAACAGAACGTGAAAGAAAAAACTTTAAATCAAATTAACGAATCAATTAAATGTACATGTAATTAATTCTCAAGTGCAAATCCCAAGTGGTCTTCTGGCTTCGGGATCCCATTGACCTCTGAACCCGAGCAGGGTGAAAGGGAAGAGCTTTGGGGTTATCGTTGCGATCTTGTATTTATCTAGGTGGACTTCGGCAATAGCAAAAATAGGTTCATTATTGGAGATTCTAACAAATTATTGTTATTTGATTAATTAAAAGGTACTCACAGTTCAGAATTTAGGATTACATAATTGTGCGCCAATGAAAGTTTAAAAGGTAACTCTATGGTCTGTTTCAAATGTAATTAAAGTTATATTGAATAGAATTTAACATTCAGTTAGTTATTCACAAAAATAAAACAAAAAATTTAAAAAAAAGAATATTCGCAAGTATTGATTCTAAATTGACTCAGGAGATTCCTTACGGCCCAGGATTGTACGATAAGTTTAATTAACAAATATATATCATCATTTCTTGTAATGGAAATCATCAGTAGCCTTCGACATCTTACCTGTTACTTCTTAAAGCCCACGTGTCTTCACTGGAAAACGACACGGAAGTCAATTCCTTTCTGTCCGTCATGCGCGGTAGCCCTGAAGAGCTCGGCAAAACGTTTAGCAAATCTGAAAAAGGGGCGTTAAATTTGAACCTAAAATAATATAGTATATACTCAACTTTTAAGTCATAATAATAACTACGATTTTACTTCAAAAGTTGTTTCACAATATAATATATATTATATAATCATTATACATGATGGTTTCAATGAATTTTGTCTGTTTGTCTATTTCTCACCACAACTATGGATATAACGAGAAATGCGAGCGAATATTTTCCTAAAGAAATCTTAATGGGATTTTTAAAAATTGTCTGAATTTGTAAAGTGATCTAAGCATAATTTAAGCAATTGTTTTATTCATTGTAAGTTATTGCATTTAACTATTCACTCGATGCAAGACCCTTTTAACGGATATAAATACGAATTCACGCAAGAGAATTGCAGGAATTGGTGTCTTTTGTGTGTTTGATTGGTTTATTAGTTGCTTATTTGCCTGAATGACCATAGTGCATAGTGTATGTTACCTGCATAAGTGAAAATACAAAAATAGAAGGAAAAACACAAAACAAAACCAACAAACTATGAAATCCCTAACACCATAACTTTAAATTCACAAATATAAAATAAAAGAAAATATGTTATAGGATCCATTTAAAGATTGCAAGATATTATACTATAAACCTGCAGACCACATCCACCATGCTGTGACAACTGAAAGGACCATGGTCGATGTGATAGCTCCAGTGGCAGTCGCCAAGGCGATGCGACCCCATTCAACTGAATTCACATCAATGTTATGGGAGAGTACATTTGTGGCGTTGACGTCAGGCCTACAGAGACACTGGTTTTGAGGACATGACTGAAAAGTTAAAAAGAAATCTTTATTATCTCCGGTGGTACCATTGTTGATTTGAAATACAATTACATCACATTATAGTCAACATGCTTGGAGTCTCATCGACTGTTTTAATGTATTTATTTTTATTGTTAAAATGACTCGCAATTTTTACATTTACACTGGAAATAGAGACATAAGACAGAGACTAATATATCAATTATCAACGCTTTTTGCGTGCTGGCTATCGACAAGTAAATTTACAAGGAGACAACAAAGATGACTGGAGGAACACGATTGCCATTGTCTGTCTCAGTGAGGACACTTGAAGATGTTGATGATGATGGATGAATGATAATTTCCAATACAATGTACCAGTAATGGCCACCACTCACTAACAATTAAAGTGGCAGATCAGGCCTGCACAGTTACTGCACAGTTACTACGCAGTTACTGCACAATTACTACACATTTACTGCAGTTCTCCTTCTGTTTATATTTCTTGGGCCCACACACTACATATACCACAAACCACCGAAGATCAACATGGTTTCAAATGAGAATGAGGTTGCGCTAGACTGTCTAGCTCCGAATGGAATCTGTGAGCGATTCGCAGATCATCTATGGAACTGTGCAGTAACTGCGTAGTGTGTGGTGGCCATAACAGGTATTTCAATCAAACGCTCTTAAGAACGTGATATATAAGGTTTTTAAGTTCATTATCAGGACCTACTTTATATGATGAAAATAAAAACAAAATTCACACACATACAGACTGAGGGACGACATAATATTACGTACTATTCACAAGCCCACCACTCTCCATTATTCTCTCACACTCATCCATTCGTTAATAAGCAAAAATCACTCTATACCTGTAATATGTCAAATATTGTATTTTAAAACTCTTTGTTTGGATCTTGAAATTATTTCAAAAAGAGAAAGTATGTAGAAGATAATTTGTTAAGTCATAATTTTATTAATGTTATGAAATGTTGGAGCATCACAGATCCAATGATAAAGGCATATAAGCTGTACGCTTAAGACATTGAGCAAGAAGAGGGATATTTGAGAAGGCAAAATATATCTTGAAATTGCCTAGGTCTTAAATAAAGAATATAACGAACAAGGAAAATAAAACTAAACAAATAACAACAACACAACGAGGTGCTGCAGTTAAGCAGATAACGTAGTAAAATAATAATAACATGATCTTGCGTTCAAACTTTTGAATCTTGTCCAATCAATATTACTTTGACGTAAAAAAAAAGGGATGAATAAATCGTTAAATATGTATTGTATACGATTTACAAATAAAATACAAAATCAATTGATACATAAAAGTAAATGAACGGATAATGTATTGATTAAATAATCAAATGAACTGATAAATAGATTTTTAAAAAATATATATAAATTTATAAATAAATAAATACGCGTAAGGAAGTCCATAAATGAATCAGTTAAATACTTCGCTGCCTTAGATCAAAAGTTCTGTAAACGCCCAAAATTAAATAAGGACACATGAGTTTTAACTACGGCACCGAATTGTATGCATTAATTAGCTAATTGAATAGTGGACTCAGGATATCAAAAATGATAAAATCGAAAGTTATTCTTTCAATGGCCTCAGAAAATTCAAGAGGATCAGTGATATAACCTCATCTGGATTTGCAGCTGATATGGCCCAGCATTAATTAGTGCTACGGGTCGGATCGGGAAGATTAAAACCAATCATACATCCATATTTTATAAGAATACCAGCTTTCCGTTTTAATTAAACAGCAATTGTTGACATTGCATAATATAAAATGAGACTTTTATTTTCAATAGAACATAAATAACTTACAAGGGTTGTTTGTCCGGAAGAAGAAGACAAAATAAAAGAAATCAACAGAAGTGCAATAGACACCATTCTGGCAAAAAAGCGTGTCATCCGGTGCTCAAACATTTTGTTTATGGTTCACTTAAGGATATCAAATTGCACGATTGCTTACGCCGTGGTTAGCAGCTATTTATCAAGGTAATCTTCCAATATCTTTGATTAAATTCCCCAATGACCCCCCTTATCAAAGACAGTGGCGATCTCAACATCAAAGTTTGACACATGGGCATATCCCAGGTACAACGGATTGTCCAGGATCTTATTCATCCAATAAAAGAATCAGTGGACACTGGAATTAGAATGACCGAGTTTGTTTTTGGATAAGTAAGCTTGTTATCTATAGCACATGACAAGATTTGTCTAGATCTATCAATAGCTATCACTGACTAGACAAGCGATTTCGATTTGGATTCAGTCATTGACATTATTTTGTTTTTCTTGCTACCTAAAGGGTCGTCGCAGATTCCCTTGTTTCCTTCACTGCTTTTCGTAATTTGGTGTTTTCCTTGAGAATTAAGGTAAAGGTTTTATTACCAAGTATGCTACAAATCATATCCATCCAATTTTATTCAAATTCAGTTCAACAATCAACAATTCACCACGAAAAGCTTTATGACATATAACGAACATAACGGTATTCAATGATCCATAGATAATAAAAGGATAAACAGCAGTATTAACAGAAGGGAAGAGGTGGGAGAGACATCTATTGAATCTTTATGTTTTATTAATAAGGCTGCCAAGATAGGCATTGTTTAATTTATGTACCTTATAAACACATATGGTATTAGAAGAATGAATTATTGATTCTTTTCAACCTTCAATTAAACGGGCTATAGGACGCTAAAAGACATGCATCGAGGTTGATTCCCAGTTGAGTTGACTTATTAAGACTCCTTAATAGCATGCTCATTTTTTAAAAGATCCTATCTAGGCGTAAATGGATACCAGCTAGACGCTTGGATTAAACTTATAAATTGGCTTCTTGTCCAGACAGTGATTTAACCTAATACCATCCACATCAAGCGAATGAAACCGGTATAAGCTCTGGATCCATATTATTTATGACGAATCAGCATAAGATAATGTGAAAAACACAACAGTTTCAAAAATGGCAATAATCGTCGTAAATCGTTGAAAAATCTTTTCCCAATATTTTGATCGATTAAGCTGCATCATTGAAATAGTTTGGCTTTAGATCTAGCTTTTGTACCATGTTTCTATTTTCAGAACGCGGCGTTTAATTTGGAGCCTTTCTATAAATTAACTAATTTTAATTTAAGAAAGTCTTCTTCGTGTACGTATTAACATACAAGTCTAGCAATTTCGTAGTTAAAGCTTGATTATACTGGTACCCAATGCAGATGTTTAAGATGTTTGCAAATTGTTGTTGTTGTCGTTGTTGTTGTTTTTTATTGTTATATATTTGTTCTGTTTTGTTTTTTGTTGTTGTTGGGTTTTTAAAATATTTTTTATCCCATATTTGACAGCACTATTTTGTATGTTCTGTAATTTCTTGATCATCACAATCATCTCCAGATTCAAGAAAACCAAAAAACGCCATCATATGGATTCTCGACACATTTTCCTGTTTGTCTGTGTATCCCTTCTCAATTTTTGCCGCAGCATTAGCGGATCTGTAAGTTCCATCAAACCTGTATCGCTTCCATTTTGTTAGAATAATATGTACAGTTACGCGCAAAAAAAAGTTCAGGTGGTTTTCCTTTAATTATTATGATATCCACATGTCAAAATCACACAATCAATAAACCATTACAACGCTGGGGAATTTATATTTCCAATAAATACATATATTCCCCAAAACGAGACAGTGAAACCTAGTTAAAAAAATCACGTTTGTTCTAACACTTCGCAGCAAAGAATTACGTCAAAAAAACAAAACACACCCCAAAAATCCCACCAAACAACAAAAAACAAAAATTCTCACAAGGGTCATCTTAAAATGTGCTTAATAATTACATTTGTGTTTAGCCACTCTGTACAGCTAGCATTGCTTTCAGTCTCTTTGGCATCGATTGTGTAAGTTGGAACCACACACCAGCTGGAATGCTGTCCTAAATTTCAGTTAGTTCATGAAACAGAACATATGAATTCGCCTTGAGCTGACTGCTTTTAGACGGAGTTTCATCATACCCCATAAGATCTCTTTCGGACTTACTGGTGGCCAATCTAGAGTTAAAATGTTGTTCTCGGTGAGAAATGTTTGCGTAAGTCGAGTGCTATCAGGGGGATTATTTTCGTGTATGAAATGTTTCGGTTGTCATTTAGAAAGGGAATTACACAGTTTATCAATATTTGCTCTGTGTATTGTTGTGCACAAAGTAATTTCCATTGACTCATACGAGGCGTTTTTTGCGATCTCCAACAATACTACCCCATACCATAACTCTACCTTTTCCTCAGTGTTTAACAATTTGGATTTTGTTTTTCTCATATAATGCGCAACAATCTGTGACGCACAGCGCGTTTATAACAAGTTAAAATCGTTGAAAAAACATAGTACTAGCAATGTGCACATTTTGAGAGGCGTGGATTTATAATACGATTTTCAGAGCGCTGTATCTCTTGTGTCATACTATTGTCGTTAAAAACAGGTATCATTGTAAAGGAAAATTTCCGTTTTCCATTGATATGCATTATTACCATCATTCGATAGAAATGTGAACAGTATGAGAGAAAATGGAACCTGAACTTTGTTTTGCGCGTGACTGTACTGTAATATTATGTTCGTGACTATTGTATGAAGAAGTCGATGAGCAGCGAACAATATGACCTCAGACACAATGATTGACATTATCTTTCTATGTCTAAAATGGTGTGCTTTTTAAATTCATATTTAACATTTGAATTAGCGGGTAATTTGTAATATTAAACCTTTCATAATCATCAAGGGTATTGGGCCCTATTGGATTATCCCACTATGTATTTAGCTTTTGTGTCGGAGATATGATGAGGGTTGAATACGAGAGGAAAGGCATTTAAATGATGATTTTAAAGAACTGTTGCTAATAAGCTCACATTACATGGCAAGTGCTAATTAGCATGGTCACCAATCGCATATCTTATCAAATTATAAATGAATGATATTGTGGAATTATGAACTTGAGCGAAAGAAATGGAGATGATTCTGACGCACGCACATAAAAGACTTCAATACGATAACAAGACAGAGCTTTTCATAAAACCCACTGCATGAAAAGATCAAAGGGTTGGCCGACGGCTTCTTGGGAGAGACATCAGGAAAATGAGATGAAGAGGTCAGGGCAAACATAAAATCGAAAGAGAGACTAGCTAAAGAGAGACTAGCTAAAGAGAGAAGATATTGGAGACTGTATTGATGGTCAATGCTTCCCAAAGAGCTAATAAGATAGAAAAACATTAATATCATGGAACTTGTGGAAAAGAAAATAGTTAATTTCGTGCAATTTTTAGAATTAGGAAATGTCATCAAGGAATGTGTTTTAAGAGAAAAAAAAAGATGACACTCTTTCACTGGGATATGAGGTTAACATACAATGTTTTCAAAATTATGGCATGGCGTCCCTCTCAATGAGCGAGATTTTCAATTCCCATCTGTTTATATATTATATTTTTACATCTAGATTTTTCATCGTAGAGTAAATATATTTGGTTGTAGTATTTTTTGTTTGGTTGAATGAAATCGCTCTTTTAGATACTAATTCTCAAGAATATGTCAATAAAAAACATATTATGGAATGGCAAATTGAAGCAATAATGTAATATAAGGGAAGTGAAATGACAGACTTCCTTGGTCACATCATCCAGGAATTATTGTGCATTAACATCAAAATTTGTGCATCAACATTCATTTGCATTGAATTTTTTAATTACTACTTTTGTAGCTATTTAATCAAAATTGCAAAGCGTTATGATTTTCCCTTTCTTTTGAGCTAATATCTTGAATATCCGTTCAGTAATTTTTAGCAAAATAGTACAAGTTTCCTAATTCATTAGAGAAGCTCTGGTTTCAATTTTTAGCAAAATAGTACAAGTTTCCTAATTCATTAGAGAAGCTCTGGTTTCAATAAAAAAAAACCCAAACAAACAAAAAAAACAAACATATTTTCCTTTTTCTAGGGTTGCCAGCATGACTGTGACTGTGGGTTTCAACTGAAAGACGGCGAGGCACAGGATGAGAGTGTTACTTTACGCTATGAGGTCCTCGGAGGCTTGTGTGGCGCTTTCGGTCCCCTTCTTCTGGCCAGCCTTGCTTACATTTCCTATAAACGATGTTGTTCTCCAGAAGCCGTGCCTTCAATTGGCTCAAACTCCAATAGATCCATCAGAGATCAGACTAGCCCATATCTTGAAGGACGCCATAGACAGACCAGACCCCAGCCATTCCAATCTGGACAACAGGGGGTGCCACGTGTGACAACGCCCATGTCGTTATACAGTGAGATGGACAATGATATGATGAACGGTACCCCACCTTACGCACCAAATCAGGTGAACTCTCCTGGGTCTAAATGGATGAACATTCATAGAAATGTGCAGGCTGATGATACCAATATGTGGATGAAGAACGTCAATAAAATCAGACAATTTCACTGAGAATGTATACATTTCATGTCACCTTTTGCATTTTTACTTAGGGTAATTTAAATTAATTGCATAAGACAGTTTCTTTGAATTATATAAACTAGCTGCTGATCCAATGCAACGTTGTTATTTATAATTAAATCAACAAACTGTTAGATGATCAGAAAGGCTTACTGTAAGAAGTGCCGAAATGCCAATAAATACTTATTGCACGCTCTTGCTGGTGAGGGTAAAAATACGAACGGGAAATTTATGTTGTTTTGTTTCTATTTGTAAATGGCTCTTTGTTTCATTGTAGTGGGAACAAAATCAATAAAAAATAATGTGCTACTTTTTGGGCATGAAGATGAAAATTTCTGAAGTGAACTTTAGATCTAGACTTTGTAACATAATTTTTAGCGATAAGATGGCTAAAGGGTTTTTCGTTTAGGAGGCGAATTGACACATGTAGTTGGCTGTGCTCAAATATTATAATATAGATTACATGTTACCTTTCTGTTACTTCAGTTTCATCATAAGGGAAATAAATTGCGTCATTTTTAGTATTAATTACATTATTTAACTTACCAATGCAAGTATCCAAAGTCTAGATTCAATCAATAACTTTCGTTGCGTCCGGTCCTGTAAGATAATTTGAATAAAAACAATAATGTAGTAATAAGAGGTCAGAGTGACCGTAGTTGCGTGAAGAAAGAAAAATATAGGAAACTCACCACTATTTTAAATACAAGTAAAATAGGACAGTATCTATAAACAATTATATAAATATCCAACAATATTGATAAACAATACTTTACTTTAATTTTATTTTAAAGACGATGATATTGATACCGCAAGGATCCGCCATTGGGATTGAATGGGATTTCTACAGGCAGACATACCAATTTTGTTTTTCTGTTTTCAAGATTAATATAAGGCCTATGGTGGGCTTCCGTGGAATTATGATGTTACAATAAACACAGAGCTATTAATAGACTTATAAAATGCACTTTATGTGACATCTTGATGGAATCAATTTTTCTTTTCCCCGCAAAGAGACATCAAGATATTTAAATAACATATTATCATTGCATTGGTTAGCGAGAAATAACCATTAAAAGACTGATACATAAAGGGAAGTCCAAAACAATTCCATAATATAATCAATGGTGATATTCTAACTCTTTATATCAGTTGGATTGTATTCCGATAATGGAGAAAAGTGAAACTCACAGCTACGGAAGATTGAAAATCTATGTCTACATTTCGATCTTGTCGTGTGCAAATGGGAATCCTTAGCGCTAGCATTGTCAGTGGTGATCTTATATATGGTGGTAATTGATAGAATTAATTGATTTCGATCTTTAATTTAAAGGAATTTTGAAAATTCTTGGTCATTTAGATCGAAGATCTTTTCCTAATTAGCAATGCGAATCGGTGCCGTAGCAGAGTTCGCAGGTACCTTCATCCAGCATCACTAGGCTTTATAGTTTCTTTCCCTTGTCTGTGACATCTGCATTTCTTGGGGATATAAGATACGTTGAATGTCTTTAGATCTAATTTTACTTATCTAAAATCATTTTTCCTTAAATCCTAAACAATGTAATGTATATCATAACACAATTATAAAACAATAAAATAGAATAAAATTCCACTTATTCATCCCAAAAGAGAAATTTGTCTTTGGTATTTGGAGACTTCATTGATGGTCTATTATTGTTGCCAATCTTTTCTTTTTTTTTTTTTTGCGGCGCTGTTCTAACGGTAAATTCCAAAAGACAAATTTCCCTTATGGGATGAATAAGTGGAATTTTGTTGTTGCTGTATCTGTCTGTCTGTCTGTCTGTCTGTCTGTCTGTCTGTCTGTCTGCCTGTCTCTCTCTCTCTCTCTCTCTCTCTCTCTCTCTCTCTCTCTCTCTCTCTCTCTCTCTCTCTCTCTCTCT
>JASKDV010205805.1:0-16882 GCA_032466395.1 Aegires albopunctatus
TTATTGTGGAAATGAATCTAGTGTATCAGTTGTCTTCAGATGTGAAATGAGAAAAAACTCCAAGTAAAAGAGAAGGAGAGAGTGTGTGTGTGTGTGAGAGAGAGAGAGAGAGAGAAAGAGAGAGAGAGAGAGAGAGAGAGAGAGAGTTTTCAGGGGAAACTTTCAGTTGGGTTTCAGTCTGGTTATTGCTAATGGCCAGCCACTTATCTTTAGCTTTCGTTATATCACAGAGAGAGAGAGAGAAGCAGTCAACATTTTTGTACTTGCATTAAGGACAGTCTGGTTATCGCTGGTGGCCAGCCATTTACTTAGCATTCGTTATATCACTGAGAGAGAAAAGCAGTCAACAAAGCAAACTTTACCATTGATGTACTCAGTCTTTCTTAGCTGTCGTTATACCACTGATTGTTGATCTACCCATTTCAAGGACAAACTTCCGTTTTCCAAAATGTTGTAGCTCCGCTATTGTCATCTTCGGGTTGTCGTCCTTTTTTTCCACCAACTCGCGCTTCAACCGAAGGGGTACCTCTATTCTTCACTTTGGCGACGACATGTTTAGCCTTAGACTTGGACATATAGTTAGTCTTAGGGTCTAGTGGTGAGAAGGTATGCGAGCTAAGACTAAATATCCAAGCTTTAGATCAATTAAAAGCAATTGTGATCATACTTATCAATGATCAAACAGACAATATGAGTGGTCAAAATGAACACCTACACCATCGAATTGAACAAAAGGGGGTGGAGTCATATCAAGTGGTGTTCAAACTTACGTCAGCTTGTCATTCATTCACAAGTTTACGCAATCACCCATCACAATTGAATGACACAATCCATGCATTATAAATAGACAAAGGGCAGAGAAGGGCCTGTCTGGGATCGTTATCGCATAGATGTGGGAAAAGTACGACTGGTCCTGCCGTCTCGATTCTTGATAACCCTGGTGCGAAAAAGGTTAACAAACGTGAACAAGTGTCACAGTGTCCCTGTCACAAAAGGTACGAAAAGCGATATTGTACGTTTGTGTTTAGAAACGACCAGACAAATGAAAACCAGACACCAAGATACGTTCGCCAGTTGCTTTTGATGTGGAGAAAATTTTCGGACTATAGAGGTAAAAGTAGCGATTCGTTCCCAAAAAAGGGGCGGATTCGGAATTAGAATTTCCTGTTAAGCATACTAAGAAGTAATAACAAAATCCGTTCCTAGAAAATCGTTCGGATAATGGAGGGATCCAGATTAGGGAGGGTAGACTGTATGTCCTTCACAGTGTTGATCACTTTGCTGGAAAGCCCATACAATTCCATGATCTTCCAGAGGGTTTTGGTGGTGGATGGAATCTAAGGCTTTTTCGAAATGAGGAGTTCCACTCGATGGACTGCTCCACAATGCTCCTCAGCATGAAGATGTCACTGCAAGAATATCCGCTTATAAATCCAGCCTGTTCCTCCCTAAGCTGCTTGTCAATTCCCTGTCGGATTTTCTAGAGAAGCACCCTGCAGAAGATCTTGCCAGGGACTGAAAGAAGATTCAACCCTCTCCAGTTTCTACAGATAGTGAGGTCACCTTTCTTTGGGAGTTTGATGATTATCCTCTTTTTCTAGTCATGCATCGGGTACTTTCATTTTCCCAGGCTTGATTACAGATGTTTTCTAGTGATCTCGCACTTACTGTTGGATCTGCTTTCAGCATGTCTGCCGCTACTCTGTCTTCTCCGGTGCTTGATTCCCCTTTGTCTGTTAAATGGCTATGGCTATCTCGTCAATAGTAATCCTGCTAGTGTCAGATCGTACCCGAAAAAAAATTGATCGGAGTTAAATGAGCCTTCATTCATTATTATCCATGAATAACGGACGGTTTCAAGTGCTTGAACTACTTTATCGGGTAATGAGCGCTTGACTTACTTTACCCGTGACTCATGAAAAGTGTAATATTATTTATTTCTATGATGTAGGCCTACAGTTGGGAAGAATAGACGGTTGGTCAGTCGATTATCACATCCCTTCCCCCTCCACCCCTAAAGCCCTCTGTAGTGCAGGAGGCATCCACCTTTTTTGTTGTGTTGTGACAAATCAGTGCAGGTGTCCGTGTGTGAGGTCTAGGTAAAAGATGAGCGAGGAAAGACAACTCCAAATGCAATGTAAATTATCTCCCCTTAAAATAAAGACAATAACAGCACACAACATAGGGAATGACGAGCAAATAAGTTACATTGTACATCCTTCCCATTGGTTGCCCATTATTTTTAATGATTCGTTCCCATCAGTTGCCTGATGCTTTCGAATGATCTGTTTCCATTGAGTGACTTGTACATTTTGGACGCTCGTTTGATTCAGTTATCTGCTAGTCTTTATCCGAAACCTACCCGTCCGATGATTATCCTCAGGTTTTGGGACAGATCGGATGCTCGACACAACACTAAATCCTGCCTCTCTTCATCTCAATGGTGGTCTGTGGTTCAGTGTCTGACCTGTAAAATCCAGGATCTCAGTTGGCTCCTTCCTATTCAAAATCTCCTGGAAATCTTCTGCCCAGCGCTTCATTTAATCTTCTTCTGTTGCTAGTGTCTGTCCCTGTTAGTCGCTCACCACTATTGATCGGCTGGTCATGTTGCCTGATAGAATCTTTGCTATCTTGTAAACGGTTCGTGAGTCTCTTCTGTCAGCTGCCTCCTGGGCTTCTTTTCCCATGTTGTCCACAAACTGTCTCATATCTTGTTTCGCGCTCTTTTTCATTTGTCTATCGAGATCTTTGTATTCAACATTAAAAATAAATGCCTTCTGTCCTATCTAAAACTTCCTGTTTCTTCTTTTTTTATATCACTTATCGGATGCCAAATCTCCTCTGATGTCCACTCTTTCTGATGTCTCTCCTTGTATCCAATGATCAGCCTGCTGGTCTCATTGATTGTCTCTTTCACTTTGTCATAGTGACTGTTTATGTCCTTAATGTCATCTGCCAGGAGACTCTCTAATGTCTGGAATCTGTTCTTTAATTCCAGGACAAATTTCTCTCTCACGTTACTGTCACTGAATATCTGTGAGTCATAAAGGGGCCTATTCGAACTTCAGTAGTTGATGCCGACGTCCGCTCCCCTTACAGATCTCACATCCAGAAGGGAGCTTCGTCACTGATTGATTGCTAATTGATCAATTTGATTTCGTGTTCTTTGGTCTGTCGAGGTCCAGGTGTATTTGTGGATCCTCTTGTGATTGAATATTGTTCCATCAATTACGAATCCGTTGTCTCTGCAGAGGCCTTTGAAGAGTGAGTCATTCTCATTAGTATCTCCCTCTCCCTCTCTCCCCCTACTTTCCTCATAACCGGTATTGTCCTGGTCGACTTTTGCATTGAGATTTCCCATCGTACATCATGTTGGGGAGTCCTATCTATCTGTTCTTGTAGGCAACTGTAGAAGTGTTCTTTGTCTTCTTTCGAAATTTCTGTTGGAACATATCACTGCATTACTGTTTTCTTTGCATATTTTGAGTAGAATCTTGCTCTGATCATTCTGGAGTTGATTGGTTCCCACTCCAACGACTTTGCTGTATTTTGTTCATTGCAATGCCCACTTTTTCATGGTGTTGTTCATCTTTTTGACCTGAATAGCACAAGGTCTCACCTGCATTCAGTGTCAGTTTCCCTGATTGTATCCACCTCACTTCACCCATCTGAAAATGTTGATCTTGTATCTTCTCATTTCACTTGTCACTGAGGCAGTTTTTCCTGTCTCGCATATGGTACAGACGGTCAACACACCAACTCTCAACACTTGCTTGGGTGACACCAGAGATGGTGTTGGAACAGGGACTTCCTCTTGACTTTCATGTCTGCTCGTCATGAGTGGCATTTCTACCTCCAATCCTGATGTCGCTCCCAAGACTCAACATTATGATTTTCTTTCTGGCATTTCTGTAGCGTTGCTTCTTTTGCTTTTCAGGGGTGGTAGATTTTGAGAATTAGAATTAGATTTCAATGGTGGCAAAAAAATTTGGCAGCTTGCCATAATGTTTACAACCATCCCATTTACTACTACTGCCCGAATACCATTACTTCTAATTCAACTTGTCACATGTACAATATCTCTCCTGCCCATATTGATTTAATTGCAGTAAGGTCCACAAAATTCAAATTCCTGGATAATTTGGAGTGACCTCGAAGTCTATATTTTTTTCTTTATGGCTTTGTTGAAAAATCCTGGTTAGTTCAAAACCTTTTCTGGCCTTATTTTGATAATTCAAAGTTTTAATTTGAATTTCCACAGCATTAATTACCTATAAAGGGCGTCTCAACCATCCATCAACTTTACTCCATCCAAATTGGGGCTCTAGTCATAGAAGGCTGACTTGTTACTAATATTAGCAGGGTTCTTACGATATTGGATAAAGCCGGGAAGTTTAAAATGATTTTTCAAGGCCTTGAAAAACTGGGAAAAGTATACAAATGGATGAGAGTAGGTAGGCTTATATTGGTATATTTTTAAAAATAGCGATAACTACATTGCAGGCCACTTTTAACATTATCAAATATACGGACATCCTGCTTATATTGATGTTGCATTAAAGTCCTGTTTTTTGTGTTAATATATATAATTAATGAAATATCCAATACAGCAACATGAAATTTGACGATCCCACTTATACCAACATCCCAACATGGTCAGAGTTAGCAACATTAAGTCAAAAATAGCAGTCTAATGAAAACTAGTGGTGGTATGGTCCCAATTCTTGAACCAGTTCCAGCAGTAGTTCAACTTAGTTCAAGTAGTCTTAAATCTAGAACCGCAGGACTGGTCTTCCAAGCCATGACTATTAATGGTCCAGTCTTTTAGAGCAGTTCACTCTTTTTTTAATGGTCCTATATGAGCAAGGTGTGTAATATATAGATCTAGACAGCGGTGTCACATGGATATAGCTGAGACTGGGGTTAATTGATTAAAAGATAAAGAGTGATTGGTTTCTAGTCCATATCTCTGCTCATTGCAGACTTACAGACTTAACATCAATTACCTGACTCTTTACATATGTATGGGTGCACAGGAAAACCTTCATTTCCACCCCAAAATAAAAATTAGATAATGGTTGGACCTGAATCTATCATCTTTTCTGAGTATGTTACACTTTATTTGAGCTTAATATCTTCACGGGTTTAAAAGTTATGGGAATTTTAGTGCGCCTAGGAAGCAAATTTCAATTTTGAGAAAATCGAGTTTAAATTTGGAAAACAATACAAGGAGAGAGATTGTCTTACAAAAACACATAATTAATCCTTTTTAAAGGTTGTTATTGTATAATTCTACTAAACAGGATCGAGATTGATAATTGAACCATCATATTCTGTTAAAATCAAAATTTCATTTGATATGTCATATTTTAACTTTGGAAGGACCTAGCATGAAATTAGCTTTTGCACCATTTGATGGGTTTTCCTGTGCGCCGACACATATTTTTCATGTAAGGTGTATACTTGACTCATAATCATGCAAATTATAAACACTTACCTATGGTAGCGAGAGGCTTAAGCCCTGTGTTAAGAAACATTTGATGTCATGGTGTTAAAAATAGCCCCTGATGTATTTATGACCCAGCTTTGGCCTGGATCTTGTCTGAAAGATAGCATTAGCTTTTTCTATTGAATTATGTGGTGCCCTTAAGTCCTGCTTGAAGAAAAAATTTACGTCATGATGTTAGATATAGCTGTGATTGCCTAATTTATGACCTATGAATAGATTCTAGCTAGCCTATAGAGTACACAGTAGAATATAGTCTCTTTGGCTGCATACTTACGTGTCTTTAATACTTTTCCAGTGGAGATTTTTATCACTTCGAATACCACCTCTACATTTGGTGTACAAATTCTAAAACATCTTAGAACAGGGGTTCCCATACGGTGGGGTCGCAAAGCAATGCCAGGGGGTTCGCGAGCCCGTTTCAAATTAAAAAAACAAACTTCGATGTCCCTTGAAATTGGGCTTCTCCGTTATACCTGCATTGATAGCGTGTCTGCATGTGTATGGTTAGTCTACAAGAAAGGGAAGGTAAGTGTATGCACATTATATCAATAGCATAAAACATTAGGTGTCCATAGTCTACAATAATGGGTCTAGCTCATGCCTTGTGTTTGTGTGAGTACTGTGAGCTAATGAGTTGGGTTTTTGTGCAAACTGAGTAGCCTACCGGCAATGCTAGGATCAATGTCAGATTCCAGGCAATAGTGAAGATGCTAGCAACTCAAGTCAAAGACATCCATTGCATGATCTTCCGATATGCTAACGCCAGTTTGATTCGAGAATAAGACTCTATGCTTCGGTAGATCCTCAATTCTGTGATCAAGATTGTGAATTACGAACAAAACATGTTCAGCACTCAGCAATGGAACAGCTGAACTAGTTGTGAAAAATCAAAGTTGGAAATTGTCATCCTTGATAAACACAGTAGAAGATTGGGTGAGTTGGCTTATTAGACCGAATTAAATCATATTGACAAAAATGAGATTACATATCATCTTGATTTCTCGGAGAAAGAATTAAAGTGATACTTACTTGATCTATCAAATAATCATGAAGCCCTGACCAAAAACCCTTAATTTTGTTTTTCACTAGATATACGCTTGTACTTCACTCATTCACGTGACAAAGAAATCGGCATAAATAATGCAAGTCAAGCACTAGGGAGGCTCCGCAGTAGAGTTCGCAACCAACACAATATATGCCTTTTGACTAAATTATAGGTGTAGAATGCCATCTATCCCTCCTGTGAATCATGGACTCCATACCGCAGGCATATCAAGAAACAGAAAAGCTTTCATATGCGTTCGCTCTGCTATATCCTTGTCATTCCTTGACATTTGGTGGTAAGATCGAGTCACGATCCTAGAGGTCCTTGAATCCAAAGCCAGCAACTGACTGCTCTTAAGATCACTTGTGCTCAAACCAGCTCTGAGGAGGGCCGCTGCAAATGCCTGACTGCAAGAGAAAGACACCAATGAGTCACCCAGCCAACAAATACTGACTTCCAGTGTCCCCACTGCTCTAGACTCTGCACATCCAGCTTTGGACTGTGCAGTCACTTTAGAGTCTACATTTAATAATGGGTTGCAGATGAAATCTTCCTCGAATCCATCCGAAAGACCACTACCAGATAGACTCAAACTCTTGGATGATATCAAAGTTGAACTCATTGATTTTGAAAGCGACATTTCTGCTCGGCACCCTGATAAGGAGATATTCATGACCCAATTGTGGTTTGCAATGTATCAGTCGTACCCAAAGGTCATCTTGATTGCCTTGCACCTCCTTATTCCATTTAATATGCCTTCAACATTTTCAACTCAAGCCAATCTTTAAAAAAGAAATTGAATCAGGCATATGTTGGTAATGCATAAGACTAGCCTTTAAAAAGTCAACAACAACTACATACCTCGCAGGATAAAAGTAAAATAAGTTTTCTCCCAAATTTATATGGATAACATGTAACTTTGAATATTTGCAATTCTTGAAATTGTATGGTTTCAAGCAATGTTTTCATTACCCTTTCCAGGGCAGGGGTTGGGGGTGAGGGTTGTTGATGGTTCAGTTTCAATAATCATCCGTCTGGTAAATACATTTATGAATTTATCACCAGTGTCATGATGAAGTTTGCCTTAAATATATGATGTTTTCTACACAACACCTACATAGATCTTTTTGAGCCTCTACTGTTTCTTATTTTTTCTTTAAAGCAAATACTATGCATAATATAATGTAGTCTTATCCAATCTTTTTATTAAGTGGGTCGCAAACGGATGGTGGTTTTGAAAAGGGGGTCGCTAGTACCAAATGGTTGGGAACCACTGTCTTAGTCTCTAACATAAATTTTAAAGACGTTGACGACAAGTCTAATCCTGTACTACCTCCATGGGAGGAAGTTGAAGTAAATATGAATTTGTCCCTACACATGTTGAAAAAAACATGATACAAATGAAGAAATGTATCAAAAATAACTATCAGCCATATAGATAATTATAAAGATTACCACCAAATCTATAAGAAAAAGTTGGTGCTGCCGCTTTCTTACCTGATCACCCTAATGAGTCGGAAAACAGCAGACTCAAGAACAATACATCGATTTTTAATGCCGAATTACAGGCATTCCACTTCTAGTGATTAAAAAGATTAAGATTAGCGGGGACGACTACAAAATTTTTTTTATCATGCCAGATGGCTGTCAGCGTTCCAAAAGTTTAAAATCCCTCCATAAAAGTAACCAACTCACTAATCAAATTTTGAATAAATTCTGGCTGGTCGCTGTGACATTTTATTTCTCTGGATTCCAGGTCACGTCGGAGTCAGATGAAATGAAGCAGCAGATCAATTAGCCAAAGCTGCATTGGAGAAGGAACCAGAGAACTTCTCCAAGGTCATTTATACCGATCTGAAAGTCTTGACTAAAGATTATGTGAAAAAACTTTGGCAAGAAGAATGGGAGGAGAGGTCGAAGATATATTACACAAAATTAAACCCAACATTAACAACAAAATAAAAATTAGGCCTAAAAATCATGAAGAAGAAACTGCCATAAGTCGTCTACTTATTGAACACAATTGGTTAACTCTAGAATATTTATTGGTTAAGGAAGATGAACCTTGGTGTCATCAGTGAGATTGTCCGTATACAAAACACGTTTTGATGGAGTGTGTAGATTTTGAAGATGCTCGGAAGAGCTTTTATTCTGAGAGGAATTTAGAGAGGTGGACCTCTCAACCATCATCAAATTTTTAAAAGAAATTTAGTTATTTAATAAGATTAGAATGTTAAATGAACTGTAACCATATACTACTGTATTTCATTACATTTTTTAAAAAATCTTAAAATCGTATTTACATTTATTTACGTTACATTTTAAACATTACCTTTTTACAACATTGCAACCATTAAAAACCCTGAGATCACTGATAATGGTGGACTGGGTTTAACTCAAAATAACTAACTTTGGTTAGCCTATGGATTGGATTCTATCTGAAGAATAGGATTAGCATTTTTAATTCATTTTGTGGTGACGAGATGATAAATCGCTATTAATTTGTAAATTTAGATTTAGGTTATAAAAATATTTTGAGAGGGAATTTGGATATTTAAACAGGAAGACAATAATTAAAGCACAGTAGAATTTTGGGGTGGGCTGAAGCTCTTAGTTTTACATTGTTTTACTTTCTTACTCATAAATTACATGTACTTACTTGCTGTCATATTATACTAAGATGTTTTTGGCATGACATTGAATACAATGTATTTGAGAGACATGGATTACTTGTGAAAATAATAATTTACTTCCCAATACAATCATTTTACCTTTGTAGTACGGTATGCATATTCTAACAATGTTTTCCTTTTGGAGGATAATGTCATGGGGGTATGCTCTTCAAATGTTTTTATTTTAAGTTATAAAATTATTCAGTATGACGACAAATGTGAACATTGGTCGATAGAATACAAATTAGGTACTCTGTGGATACAAATTCTGCAAATCTTGGGTTGGCAGCTCTGAATACGCAGCTTGATTTGTCACTATTAAGTACCGGTATTCATATGATCATGGTAGCACAATACAAAATACATAATATGAAACTTCTTTTACACTAAAAGTTTCATCTCTTTAGCCTTTTTAAATATTTTTTAACCTTTTGATTTCTTTATTTATAACAGGAAGGATTTGCCCCTCCTGAAGATGAGGAGACTGCTGAGACGGAACAAGAGACTTATTGATGAATGGTTCGGCACATGATGCCCTGTATATTTTACAGTCTTACTGAATTGAAGGTGTATCAATACCCGACACAGCCAGGAAAATAACAGCTCATTATAATACATGTATGTGGAAATAAAGCAAGAAATATAACATATCTGGTTCTTCAATAAATCAGACGTCAACATGAATTAATTGCTCGTAATTTTTCTCCATTTATATATATATATATATATATAAATGTGTGTATATATATATGTGAACATACCTGTGCATGATTATTCTTTTTCTACAAATGTCATATTGGTATAAAAGGTTTTTGGTTACCCTTTTATTTCTTTAGCTTTATTCTATTACTTCAAAGCTAAGTGGACTGTAGACAGTATGTGAGTCACAGGTGCATGTTTCAAACTGTGCACATTAAATACAATTTTCTAGATATTTATAGGAATGGATTTCATTGTGATGTTATTAGACTCTTTTCCTACAGTCATAGGTAGGCTACTTCAGCAATCATGCATTTAAATTTGTTTTGAATTTAAAAGTAATTTTATCATTTTATTAAATCTGTCATGATTGGCACCAAACAGCTTTGTCCGTCACCACTTTTTACTTTCTTATGTCTGCTTTTAGTTTCGCCTTTCTTCAACTTTATATTGCTGTGTTTTGTTTCATTGACAGACTAACTTTGATGTCATAAAATTTCTTTCCCATTCCACTTCTTCGCCTACAATTTCATTTTCCTTCTCGCAAATGATGGCCTTTTCCATAACTTCCAAAATACCCTTATTGTTATAAAAGATACCCTAACTTTCTTGGCTATCCATTTTCCTCCAGAATGAGAAAATGTATCTGTTTGCCCTATATGCCATCCTTTATAATTCATCGAAAGATGCAAGCCTATCTGTTTTTAAGTAACGTACAGTTAAAAAGAATAAAATGACATTCTTTTGGAGTAAAATTTTGTGCATTCTTACACTTGAAACTCGTTAATTAAATGGGGAATTCTTTATTATTTGACATAAGTGACAATCAAGGATGGTCAAATAGTATGGTGAAGATAAGCACTCTGATGTAAGTTCAGTATTTAGTCGCTGTTCATTACTACTTCCTTTCTGTACTGTAAGTGTAAGTGTTATTTTCTGATGCTGATTGTTTTTGAATTTCCAAATGTCATTTGCTTTTCATTAAAGGGGATGTTATAAGTGACAAAGAATAATGAATCGTACGCTAGAATGAAGACCCTTTAATCAGGCCAATAATGCAGTGCTATACTCATTATGAGGGTAAGTGAACCTTGGGACAGCAACATGTTGAGGACTGAAGATAGTCATTTGATCTGCAAAGCATCTAGAACAAATGAAATTGATTTTCTTTTTGTCTCAATTTTAAATATGATTTGTTTAGTATTGGTAATGGTAACTTATTTGTTGATTGTCTTGTATATTAATGATTTGTCAGTTTGATGGTAATGTGGCCATATATGTAGCCTACTGCATAACTAAGCTTTTCATTTTCATCGTAGATCGGTTACTTTTGATTTGTTGACTGAATTTCATAAGCTTTATGATAAAAATAAAAGGGAAAATCCTTTTTCAATAAATATTTGATATTAGTAGACTTATCTAGCATTATTCTTTTTAATGTACCATCCCTAATAATATAATATACCATACTCATGTGAGTTGTACATTTGAATTTATATTATAACTAACAGAAACAATTTATAGACTGGTAACTGTAAGACTTTGGAGATACATTGCCCTCTCCCACTTATGTTACCAACACTAAGTTAACGCTTGAAAGTAAACTTTACAGTTATTTTCTTTTACTGTTTTTGTTTTTTGGTAATATTTCAAGTGATATACCATCATACAATACCTGCATTTGTTTTTGCCCTGCAAGAACAATACATTTGTTTTGTTTCTTTTTACTTAACTTATGCTGGTGCATTATAATATACATGTATTTTTGTGTTACTATTATTATATTCATGATACATGTCCTTTGGAAAAACATCAATACTCTACTACTATAACTACACTTTTCTTTAATGACAATTACTTCTCCATCTTGTTGCTCTATATATAGTTTGTATTGTTTTTTCTCCCACTATAATTTCATTGAGAAAGGAATAATTATTTGATTCTTAATGCCATTGTAATAAAATTTTCACCATTTACATGATTTTGGAATGAAAACTTCTTTTGGTGTAATTGTACATTTGCCTTTGAGTAGTTGGAATTTTGCTTCATCAACTTCTTTTTGTCTCTTCTGCCTATTTCTTATCGCTTTCTGCTACTCTCTATTATTATTTTTAAACGCTGATCTTAATCTGAATTATTCATCAAGCCCCAGTTTAATGTAGAAGACCGAAAGAGAAAATGAGATAGGTTGCTAGGCCTTCTTTCCAAGCTACATGTACTTGTATTTGACTTTTACTGTACATGCATTTAACAATTTTAGTAATTGTGACTAACTTAAAGCCATAACAGCACAACACCACCTTAATTTTCTTGTGCCATTATAAATTATACTCTTCAGCAAAGATGATATTCTTTTTCCTGCTCAACAAAAACAGTTAGATGATTCTTCTCTAATGACTGAGACTGACAGCTGTGCGTGCCTCTCAATTATCAGAATAAAACCAACAGTGCAATTAAAATATGGAGTGCTTATTTTTGCTGTATATAAGGCATATTTACTTCACAATTCACACCATGCAGTTTGTGATAAATACCAAATTTAAAAGGGAATTGTCATTTAAGCACTAATGAACCGCTATTGTTTTGTCCTTTGCTGGAGAAAAATGTAACAGCTATGCCGAGGTCTAAATTATTCAAATGGCTAATTATTGGTGGAATTAAGGAAAGAACATCATTCACCATTTGTCAACAAGTGCCTTTACAAAAATGTATAAAAGTAAAAGTCCTTATATAGCGCATTTATCAAAGGCGTAGCCGTGCACAAGTTGTTTGTTTGGCGATTTACAATGACTGTTATTGTTATACTCCCCTGACCAACTGCCTGTTTGGTGCAATTACAGTTTTCAGACTCGGACAATGCTGTCTTAATGGCTGGGTACTCATTCACACCTGAGTCGAGTGAGGTAGATGGGACAGATTGTCTTACCCAAGGACACACCGCCAATGACCTGTAGTTAACGAGAAAGGCTTAGACTAGAGTGGTATGCTATCCCGCCAAGTCACCCAGCCAACTGGTGTCGGGGAGTTTACTGGAGTTTCTCGTGCTAGCTGTGTTAACCGTTAACCAATAGGCTATTACATGTATAAGTATAAGCCATTTTTTAACATGTAGTTCAAGTCTTTTTACTGTGCCTTCTCTAAGGCGATGATGTTTGTTCACATCCACACCAAAAGTAATGGTACTGATGACTATGAATATGAATCATGAATGAATGAAGACTGGCCTGGAGCGATACCCTGCCAAAATGGAAACCAGCAAACTCTTGAAGAGATATTAAAACGTATAACCTCTACCGTATATGCACTCCCAAAATAAAACGACAGTAAAAATTGCAAAATACCTTTTTCTAAGTCACAAAGTGTTTTTAATTATTCATAAACCCCCCGATCTACAACGTACTTTAGGAAGCAAAAATGCATGCAACGGACGGTTTTGGGGACATTATTTTATTAAATTACCATTTATATAACGCACTTGTTTTCCCTTAGCACAAAAGTTAGTTTAGTTAGTCAAGACTCGATAATCTCATCACCAAATTTTTATGTGAACAACTTTTACTACTGGACCCCTTTTTGTGAAATAATAATAATATTTCATGGGCAAGCGGTATGATGAAGGTTGTAAAGGTTCATCGTGGCCTTGAAGAAACTAAAAACCAGATGTTCACACCTGTCATCCGTCCTTTCTAGAAATGGTCGTACAGGAAAACTATTGTTGCATCATAATAATCATATGACGAGATACCATTCTTCCTCGTATCTTTAGAACTAAAGATGACAGCATGTCTGATTCTGAGACTTAAGTCCATTGCCCCATTGTTAAGGTAGCAGTAATGAAAGGCAATGACAAGGAGTGGGGCTTGATTCCCTCCCACTTCTGTCCAATCATAGGAAAACCCAATGACGTGTAAGATTTCTTTCGACCAATTAAATTAAAACCCACACAGATGGAATAATCATAGTATTCATAGGTGTTTGTGTGTAACTTGAGACTGTGGAGACTGCATGTACATTGTGATTTGAACACCTTGCGGGCGTGACTTTGTGGTGCCTACTTTCACTTTCATTTCAAGAGAGAAAGAGAAAGACTTGATATTTATATAGATATCCACATTTGTTGCATAATAACAAAGCAAAAATACATTTATGTAGAGGATTTTCATGCTCTCAACATCTTTTTTATTAAAATCACCAGCAATGCTACATTAAAGAAATTCATTAAAAAGAAGTAGCATTCTAAATAATGATTAAAATAAATACTTCACATTATGTAACTGATAAAGGTCTAAACTATTTTTGAGGATCTTTGTCTTGCATTAGTATTCAGTGATACTTCACGAGCAAATAACACTTCCTTCACATGATCAGCTAAATGAATTTTATTCCTCTTGCTCCTTTTCCTTTTTTTATCCACACCACCCTCCTTGATTTTAGTGACGGCCTTCACCTTTTTCGTTTTACATGAGAGAGGATTTGGACCTTTAATTTTCCTCTTCTTTTTTTTTCTTTCCTCCTCTTTCAAACCCATTTCTTTCTTGAGCAGTGAAATATTAGCCTCTTGATGACTTGAAAGTGTCAGTTTCTCAGCCGTTTTTGACTTGGCCAAATCCATTGAAACAGATGATGGTTCCTCTAAATTTATACAGTTATAAGATATATGCAGGAGTGGAATATTTTTCTCTCTTAATTTGGCAGCAAGTTCCTCATCCTGTGAGAAGAATGTAAACAAAATACTCAAATACATGTACATTCTTTCAACCAATTTTGTCATTATTTCCAGAAGGGAGAAAATATTATTGCTATAAGTTAAGTTATATAACTTTAACTATGAAGACATTGTTCAAAGGAATAAAAATAAAATAGGTTTAAAAATTATTTTTCCTTTCTCTTATTATGCCTTACACAGTACAGTACAGAAAAAGTGACAAAAATCTTACTTTTATTCTATGAATTTCATTATTTTGCAATTAGCAGCCTGATGTTCCTTTTACTTTTATATCTTTCAAATAAGAGACTCCTTTATAAATTCAAGTAGTATCAAAGAGTAGTAGGTATTTATTTGGACCACGAGATAAATAGAAAGGTAATATTGCCTTAACTTTCACTTGCATTAGCCACTGGTTTTCAAGTCTGATAAAGGCTTGTGACTTCTAATCCTGCCACAAAGCCTTGCCCTTTGGACACCTTAATAACTCTATGCCTAATGGTACTCTTGTTTCACTCAGTATGATTCACATTATGACCTATGAGCAAACTTTCCTGATGCTTTACGGTACAAAAACATCATGCTTTTGTGACTGTTCTGACTCTTGTTGACAATTATTGTTCCGTCAAGAGCCCCCCGCCGGGAGCTCACGGTTCCAATGCTAGCACAGACAGTGTTTGACAATGGCAGATAGGGCTTGCACTTGTGAGGAGTGTGCCCGCACTTGCACATTTTATAGTAAGAATTCGGTCATTATAGGAATGTAGGTCACTGCACAGCATACACTGTACTTAATAAACACTATTATTGCTATTAATATCCCATCACTTACTTGAGTTGCTACGATGTATTTAGTGTCACCTTTGAGGGCTATTTTTGTAAGACATTTAGTAGCCCCTTTAAACCACTTATGTGGACACTCAACAACATCATATTGTGAAAGTACTTTGTAGGGGCCAAAGAGGAGAGGTCCTGTAAATAATATAATGAATGAAAATATTATAACCAAAGTGAAGCATATATACACATATTGTACAAAATTATATTTAACAGGTGTCACATTCTCTTTCAAAGTTACACCTTTCCCGAATGTCAAGATAATATCGACCTACATTAGACAAAACTGTCGCTGATTGTTTCCCATCAGCTGGTGAAAATTAAGCATGTCGCGCCCTCTCCCTGCTGTACATTGCAATACAGAGAATACGCAACTATGTCGAAGTTACACTGTACTTAATAAACAATATTAATAAAAACAACATAATAATAACACTTTTAAGTGCAGTAGGTTTTGCCGATAAGCACGGCCGTTGGGAGAAGGCTGGAGATTGCTTATTGCTGATCTCTCTCAGTCTCTCATCCACACACTGTACGCATAGACAATACACATGTCCACAAGTTTACACCTTTCCTGCATCTCAAGATAATATCGACCTACACTAGACAATACTGTTGCTGATTGTTTCCCATCAGCTTGTGAAAATTAAGCATGACGCATCCTCTCCCCGCTTTACGTTGCGATACAGAGAATATGCACCCATCGAAGGTACACAGTAGTCTAATGGTCGTGGACATATTATATCTATCTTCATTGTGAATTTGATTTAGGCCTGATTTATTGCGTCTAACAACATACCTCAGCTCTGTGACTTATTGATCTACTGTAACGGTATCAATTCCATGGTCATGTTCCTAATTTTTTTAAAAGACCATGACCAATAGCAGCAAATGAAATTCATTATTATATGCATGTAGTGTGTGTGTAGCAATGAGCTGGGAAGTTGATCAGCAACCAGCAACGTGGAAAGAGTTTCATTCTCAAACTCAAAGTAAATTTAACAAATGTTTTGCAAAAATCTATCAAAATACATGTAAATGCTTATAAAACGGAGCTATGATTCAAATATAAATAACAAAATTCATCCTACTCCTACTATGTGTGCAACAAAGAAATCTAACGGAACTGAATTTCACAACAACAAAAAAACACAAAAAAAAAGAACATCACCCAGCTTCATACATGGTATGAGACTGATTTAAAAATTTGAATCAAAATACAAGAAAATCAGAGATTAAACTATTGTTACTGATAATGTTGGGCATTCAATTTAAAATGAATTATTTTCATCTTATGATCCAATTCCAAACCTAATGAATATACAGTGTACTTCATGATGATATGGACTGTCAGTCATAAGTGTGTACGTGTGTGTGTGTGTGTGTGGGTGTGTGTGGGGGGGGGGGGGGGGGGT
>JASKDV010205806.1:0-10592 GCA_032466395.1 Aegires albopunctatus
CTCTCTCTCCCTCTCTCTCTCTCTCTCTCTCTCTCTCTCTCTCTCTCTCTCTCTCTCTCTCTCTCTCTCTCTCTCATGTCCTTTCCCACCTTTTTGAGAAAGATCTTATTTTGTCCAAAATAACCAGATTTAAATATAAGTTTCTATAAAGATAATATATATATCCCCCCTCAAAAATAAAATACCAAAGAAAAAAAAACCCCACCAAAAAACAACAATAAACTAATAGATGTCAATTTTATTGAGCGCAAATGATACAATTAGACCCGTGCAAGAAATGCAAGCGGACAATGCATACATAATTTGAAATTATTATTATTTGTGTTATTTTTCTAGGTGAACAATCCATAATTACAATCATTGGTAAGATATATTAGATTCAAAAGGAACGCCATTATACAATGTAAATTGCAATACAACAGAAGGTGTTCTTGATTGAAAGTGTCTTTAGTATCAAACAACTTTAGACATTCTCTGGAATAATTGCATCCGCAGTCCAGCTTACTGATTTAATGGACTCGTCAAATGTAACAAGCGTTGTTGTAGTGGGTGAAAGTCTATTTAATTCAGAGTAAGTCCGAATCATTCTGCCACTGTGGCAGTGAGCAAATGTCCTCAATTCTAAAGAAAAATCGTAATCTTATGCAAAGTCACTTCCTGCAGAACTCGGTTGGAACAAAGAAACTCATGTTTACTTACAAGATAAAAAGTCTCTTATCCGTAAGGCACAGATTTTCGGCCCCACTGACGACGGCCGGATTCTATTGGAAGGAAAGATACCACTACTGAAGGGTCCAATAGATTGGAAGTTAGCGGAACAAAAAAATGAAACCGTTTTCTTCAATGTAAAGTTTCGCCCAATTCAAATTCAAGTTAATAATTCATCCCAAAGATAGATCTTAGTTTATTTTGTTTAAGTTTGTTAGCAATATTAAAAACAAAAATATTCACATAGAATGTGGCATACTATTACAATATAACATATAATGCGTATAAAATTTCATATTAAGGAATATAAATAACAATAAAAGCAAAGTTATGTAAAAGTAAATGGCGTAAACTATCTATCTTTCTCTCTATCTCTCTCTCTCTCACTTTCTCTCACTCTCTCTTTCTCTCTCTCTCTCTCTCTCTCTCTCTCTCTCTTTCCCTCTCTCTCTCTCTCTCTCTCTCTCTCTCTCTCTCTCTCTCTCTCCATCTCTCACCCATTCAAATCCGACAATTAAAAAAGAACAACAACAAAATCCCCAAAAAACACAATTTAACAATAAAATAATAAATACACAAAAATGGGGCAAATCGAAATAAACAAACAAACATACAAGGAGCAGAACAAAACAAGCCAATGTCATGCAAACAAAAAATGAATAGCAAGCTATGCAATGCATTGAAAATTCACGTGGCCATGACACAACGATGCAACAGCCACGGAACGCCTAGTCACCGGCTGTAGAACCCCTTATGTCGTATTCATTTTGAGATAGACAAAACCTCCAATGTCGGCTAATATAAATTAAAAAAGATTTTAAAAATATAGGAACATATTTAAGTTCAGGTTATTAATACAAAAATTTAACATTTTTTCAGTCTTTTGTCTCTCTTATACAATATTATTATTGTCCAGCCGACATGGGTGGTTTTGCATTTTCACCATCGGTGTATTGATTGCCTGCATCAAAGAGAATTTTTACTCCTAGGCTTTTTGCAAGATCACTTTCCACTTGTGTTCCTTGAATATAGTTATCCACCTGTGGTGATGCTGTGCCTCAAGTAAAAAATAAAAATCCTACTACAAAACATGTGCGAATTAAGGTTTTCTAAAACAGAATCAGTGTTTATGGAATTCCTGCAATTTGTGAAAAAATTGATGCTTTGGATTGTCCTAGTATTTTACACATTATGCAATTTCAAAAACTTTTTTTTATGATAGACAAAATATCTAAAAAAAAAAAAAAAAAGGAACTAGCTTTCCTGCAATAATAAGATTAATTTAAGTCACTACTCTTAAATGGTGTTTCCTCTCTAAGAAATCTTTTTCCCCAAAACTTTGTATTTGACTTTCACGTTATTAATCATTGTTTCACATTCCTTGACTCTCTATCAGGTTCTCCCGTGGAATCCTATCCAAACCCCCCACCAGCTGCGAAGGCTTATTGGTCAAGTTACAACATGTCTTTGCCTCTCTTAGCCACTCAATAGTAAGTCACACAAAAGCACAAACTAATTACAATTGATACACTAACTCTAAACTTTTATCATTGATGTTTGGACCATAAGAAGAGCCATTGTAAACAATCATAATAGAATGAGATTGTCTTGAAAGACATTTCCTTTCTAAAGTTACTGTTATTTCAATATATATATATTTCATAACTATCAAAGGTATTTTGATTGTTTTACTATCTCCTATGACCATCATTATTTTTTTATAGTTTCTTAATGAATAGGGTTTTGTTTTCAATTTTGTCATCTTTTTTCTTTTAATAAAGTTTTCCATTTGTTTTTGTTTTTCATAATTTCAGAGACCATCAATGTCACCAGACAAATTTCTAATTGCCTCACGTCCACCCTGGTTCACACCAGGACACCAGCAGGATTGCTCCGAATTTCTTAAATATTTGCTGGATCAGCTGCATGAGAATGAAAAGTCATCACAGCTAGAGAAAAGCACCTCCCTAACGTCAATCTCTTCATATGGAAGTTTGAAGAGTCCCAATAGCTCTTATGGCAAAGCTGATATGAAAGACGGAGTTCTCCTCAAAAGTGTCAAAATGAAAACAGAAGATGAATGCTCTTCTTCAGACACCAGTTCTTTGTCTGGTAAAGAAAATGAGAATCCCTCACTAGTGGAAAGAACTTTCCGTGGTAAAGTGCAGTCAACCTTACAGTGCCTGTCCTGTAAAACTCAGTCGAAACGGCTCGAGACTTTTACAGACATTCCTTTAGCTTTCCCCAATGGTGCCTCAAAATCTGTCAATACCCCTCAGAACATATTAGCTGGTGGAAGTGCAACCCACCCCCCTAAGCCAGAAGAGTGCCAACAGTCAAATGTCTCATCATCTGCAACAGCTGAAAGCGTTCAAGAGAATGAAGGCCCATTACTTTCCTTAAATGATTTGATTGATTATTACCTGAAGCCAGAACGTCTGAGTGAGGATAATCAATACCACTGTGACACCTGTGGAAAACTGCAAGATGGAGAGAGGCAGATTCATATCACGGAATCCCCCCAATATCTTATTCTCACACTGCTACGTTTTTCCTATGATACCAAACTTCAGTCACGCACCAAGATATGTCAGGACGTCCGTTATCCTCGTACACTCTCCATACCTGTCACAGATCTTCCTTCAACCCCTTCAACTTCAAGACAGTCCAGTGTTTCTGGCTATCATTCTCGTTCTAACAGCCTCAATGCCACTTCATTGAAAAGTACTAAACAAGAGGAAACAATTGAGACAATCCTTTCCCTTGCCAGAGAGAAACACCAAAGTAAGTTGATTGATTCAAGACGTTCCCATTGTGAGCTATATGGTCTTTGTGCAGTGATAATGCATTCTGGAACATCCTCTGAGTGTGGCCACTATTACTGTTATGCCAGACATTCCCCATCTGGATTGGCTGATGCCACCAAGTTGGAGGAAGTGCAAAACCATAGTGAGAAGATTACTTTAGACGACCTTGACCTTTTATCAGACAAGTGGTACAACTTCAATGATGGCCGTGTGTCTCAGTCCTCCTATGACTCTTTCAGGTGAGCCCAATAGTAATTCATTGCCTAAGAACAGTTTAGTAACCCGTGGAGTTAGGATTTTGTAGACAAGAAACTTGAGTTATCCATTCTTGCTTGAGACATGATTTATGTTAAGCTTGTAAATCTTTAAAAAGAATTATAGAACCAAAAGTGATAAAGCAATTTCTCCTATGGCGTATTATAACATTTCAAAAGCAAAAATGATGTTTTATATTTCAAAGTCTTCTGTGGAAGGAGTAATAAGTAAGCTTTCCAAGTTGTTTTTTATACAAGTATCATTAACTACTTCAGGATTTGGATTTTATCTTAAATTTGATTATTTTTTTTTTCATTCAAGCTATTTATGCATTTCAGTGATTCATTGGGAATGCCATATTTAGCCCTGCATTTTCTCGATTCACACCTTTTTGTTATTTTTTTGTTGAATTTTTTTCTTTCTTTATAGCAATGTCACCAAGAGATTTTCAAAGGATACAGCATATGTCCTCATATATCGCAAGCTGGATATTTTAGGCCTATCCCTCAACTTGAGTTCAGAACAGACATTGAGGCCAGACCTCAGAGAGGCCATTTATCAGGACAATGAGAAATACATGAAGGTAAATCTAATTATTTATGTACTTTTGGGGCATATTTTAACTTATTAAGATCTATACCATTTGTTGCTAAAGAAAATAATATCTTATCTATTTGTGATAAAATCAGCATGCGATGTTAATAGATCTTTTTACCAAAACATTTTAATTTTAATTTGCTTCATTTTTTGACCCTTTTTTCTTCTTAAGGAGCAAGAGACTGAGGCTAAATCCAAAGCAGACCACCGTAAAAGATCAGCATCTGTTACATCTGCCAATCTGACATCATGGAACACACGTGATGATGATGATGATAAGCCTGGAGGCTCCGGTCATTGCGGAGATTCAATGGGAGGAGGCTTGGATACATCTGGATCTCGCTTTGTATTTTAAAGACTTATATAGCAGTCATGTCTTACATTGTTTTGTCTTTGCTTTAATATTGTTAAAAATTAAAATTAAAGAATATTTTGACAGAAGGCGCTTTATAAATGAAATAATTATTATTAATTATCATTATTATTTATTCACACAGTACAGAATCCACACTGAATGTTGCTTTAGTCTAGCTAATCATCAACTACATTTCACTTGTTTTTCTGACTACATGCCTGCCCGTATTGTTTGGTTTGGTTTCGTTAGAGTCCTCTCAAGTTTGTGCTTCGTGATTTAGCTTGTCTTCGTGAATATTTTTATTCTGGAGGGTCAAAATGTGGCATGGAATGAAAGTTGAGAGAATGTTCACCTTTTGTCATCCCTCCTTTGGCGGCTACTTCTCATGTTAGGATTTAGAAAGTCCGGTATGAATCACAAACATAGGATACCCAGATTAAAGCGAATCTTTCTCCTTGCTGGCAGATTGTCTTTCTAGCCAGTCATTCATATTTCTGGACGACTTTTCATCTGTCATTCCTTTAAAATTTGTTCTCTTTTTAAGCTTCCTTTCTCTAATTCAGCATAAGCATATTTTTGTATATATAAATATGTTCATCTTTTCGAATATGATTTCTGTTTTTAATTGCAACTCATGATTCCTTTATAACTTGCATTTGAGTATTTGAGTCTAAAGCAAAGAAAGAGCACGCATAATGGTTATATTATTTTTAAGATAACATTGAGGACCACATTCATACAAATGAAGAAAAGAAAATATTACTTTTAAAAACGTTGGTGTTTTTTCTCTTTGATTTCATTAGCAGCATGTGGATTAGACAAAGATAGTCTTAGAAATTAAATTTAATCTTTAACTTCATAGATGAGATGGGTGATGTCTTTGTAACACAAAGTGCCAAATGTCCAGTCTTTGTTTAATAATCTCTTACGAGGTATATCTCTCTGTTTAAATCTTCCACGTTACCTCACAATTTATATGACTTTATCTATATAATCTAAGAAGCATTTGTAAATTTTGAAAAGTGCTCATCAATGGCTGTACAATTTAAACATGAAGTAGACTTAATTTCGTTTCGCAATGTGTACATAATGTGTGAAATAAAAAAGAATCAGCAATATATTATTCCTCATCTCTTCTCTTTTTCTTTTGCCTATGATATCTTATTTTGTAAGATAAATAATACTTATTAATTCATCTCTATTCTTAGCACATCTCTATGTGATACCTATGATTCTTTTACAAAGATATTTGTATAAACTTGATTAACATCCAAGGAACTTGCATTCATATTATTCTCCAAAACATTTCAGGTGCTAACTTTGATATTGTAGAAAAGTTTGTCTGTTGGAGATTAATTCCTCTAGTGTTTTTTATCTCCATCATTTTGAGTTGAGTTACATTATAAAAATAAAAGATATTGACAATAATGAGATTATCTGTACCTGGAATAGAATTACTTAATATTCGCGGGAAGGAAATAGAAAAATTCTTTAGAAGGTCAAAAGGCTTTTGTCAAATATTGATTTATTATATATGTATATTTATTTTTTTCTGCTGATTTTTAATATTGTAAAAACCCAGCAACATTAGTGGTAATTGTAGTTCTTGTATAGTCAATACTGCCTTTGTCAATCTTTACAGGACAAAGTAAAACCCCTATTACTGGGGTCGACTGTACGACTCTTGTAACAGAGATAGTATGAATTTATTTCCTGCAAAATAAAATGAAACAACTGCCACAAGCTTGTCCAGCATTGTTGACAGTTCTTGAAGAAAATTTTATCAGATATGCAGGATTGCATTTTGCGTTTAGCATGGCTTTCCAGTTTAAAACTCTGTCGTAACCATTAATAGTGAATTAAATTTTATATCTAAGTAAAACGAACAAATAGAATAGAATTTTGCAATGAATACCTTGTTTTATGAGTTTGTAAGTAGATTTGTTTTAGTTTCCAGGTATCTGAATTTAATTTGTGCCAACTGATGTTTGTACTCTGTTACCTATCTTGCCTAACTTCTCTCCCACTCACCATCCTGTTTCCCTTTTCTCCTCTCCCCTTGTTCTTCCCCCATTTTTAAAACATTTTTTAATCTTTATCATTATTATTATTATTATTGTTGTTATTATTATTATTATCATCATCATCATCATTACTATTATTTAAATTCTTTTTTGTTGTTGGTAGAAATAGCAGAAGACAATGGTATACAATATGGCAGAAAGCACCATGATGTAAAACTTAAGAATATTGTAAATATGCATACTGTAAATAGAATTGATTATTAAATGGCATGAATGTATGTATATAATAATATATAATGCAACTGTTCATGACAACAAAAAAAAAAAGAACACAAATCAATAATACAATTGAAGGTAAGCCAACCAGGGTATTTTGTATTAACATTTATTTGATAAATATTTTTAATCAAGTGGGAGGAACATAAACCTAGATATCTATTTGTCCTTTGTATCACCACTCTTATCTGTGACTTCAATTTGATTTTAGGTCTTCCTTTTCATAATATGGCCATATTATATTTATTAAATGTAATATATTTTGTTCTTTGGCTCATGATGAAATCATCCACATACTATGCCTTATCGTGCTATTTCCATTTTAACCTGTCTCAGCACATCAATTTCTATTGTCATAATTAAGTTATGAGACAGTACAACTAACAATCATCCCTTTCATTATACATATAATGTCATATCCACTAAGTTATACTATTCAAAGGAGGTGAATATCATCTACTCAAGACATCTTAATAATCATTATGCAGTGCATATTATACTCCATAATAATGTAAAGGTTATGCCCTATCATTATTCTTTACTGATATCAAATGATGTGCAGTCTACATCCAATATATACCTTAGAAAACTTCACTTCATTTCATGCTGGTACTACATTGTTTTATTATTTAAAGACTTCTTCCCCAATCTTATTGTGGATTCACATCTCCAAAATATAATTGAAAACATTGACAGAATAAAGTCCACCGTGCAAGCTTAAACATCAAGTGGGACTTATAACATGGATGAATTCATTGGACTTATCAAATGAAAATCACATCTACATAATCAAACGTCTTCAAAAGAAAACTATGTATGAAATTAATTATGAAAGCTTAATTGAATTATGTAGGTAATTTTAACTTAATTCCTTATCTTTATCTTTTCATTTCACTGAAAAGATAACAGACTAAGATTATAATATATGATTTAAAAGTAGACCTACCTTTGATACTTGTATGGTTTATCTTTGCCCTAGAATTTAAAAAAAATTATGTTAGATTCAAAAAAAGTAAAAATCAGCCTTGTGTTACTACTGAAAAACCTATTCACATTTCAAGTCAAAAGAATGAACATGCCATTATCATACATCAAATTGAAATGAATTATATGAAGTATTTATCTATTTTGTCATTAATTTGAAAAGAGCTATTTAAAATAGCGTCATCCATGAGTTAGTTGATTTTCTACTTCATCTTATGATCAGTATTCACTGTGTAACCATGGGGAGGTTTGGAATATTATAACCATGAATATCTTTTATAGTTTAATACAGGACATACCGGAGTTAGAAATCAATGTATATCACTTACAACAAAGTTACTATAGAATTAAAAATGATTAGTATATGAATATAGGAATACAAAAGATTTCATTAGTTCAATTGTTTATTTAATTTACTTGTTTCTAGTTATTTATTTATTCATTCATGTTTAAATTGTGTAAGGGTCGTATCTATAATTTTCTTTTGTTTTGTTTGTGTTCTTAAATTGTTGTTATTTATTAGAAGTTGTATTTTTTTTTTTTTAATGTTTTGTTGTAAAAATCAAGTGATTTTATCATGGTCTCATGATGGCTGAAATCATTGCTTGCTGCATTTTCATCCAGTCAATAGAATTCTTGTCTCACCTACTAGTCTAGTCTTTGCTCTTTAATTTTCAAATTTTTAAATATTCTCATTGAGTTGGTGACTTGATTACATTTACTTCTTCACCAATGTATCATCTTGTTTGATCTATAACAAATAATTTGCACTAAAGATATCACAGCATTTGAACTTTATATAAAAAGTAATATTTTTTTCAATGCTAAGCAGATAGCTCAGTGGTTAAGGAGCTCATTTGTCAAGCCAAAGATGTAGCTTTCAAAACGCTATTGCGCAGGCTTGAATTTGAATTTCAATTTTTTTGGGCTCCCTTCTGCTTCCTCCCTATCTTTAAGTTGCTATGATAAAATAAAGGACAGAAACTATCGGAACCGGACTATAAACTAGGAGGTCCCTTGGCTGTTTATAAGGCAGTCTTAGAATACCCCGATATCACCAAAGTAGTGGAAATGGGTAATTTCAATACCAAAAAAAATATTAAAAATCTTACCTTTTGGTGAGTGAATAGTAGTGGGTTTTACACATTCTTCTTTTTCTTCTTCATTTGCTCTCCGCTCCCAGTGGAGTACAGGCCTCTATGAAGTAATGCCGCTCCACCCTGTCCCCAGCAAGAGACCCAGATCATGCCATGTTTTTCTGGTGGTCTTCATCTCTGAGTCTTCATTCCTTCCCCATATTATTTTTAGACGTCCTAGTGAACTCCATTGCAGATAGTTTTATGAGATGTTTTCAGGTGGTTTCCTAAATGTGTGTCCAATCCATCTGCACTTCATATGCACTTTCTTTTGTTTAACAGATGCTCTAGTGTCTGCTGCCATGTCTTCTCATGCAGGTTCACATTACTGTTGGTATCTGGTCACTTCTTTCCTATCAGCACGCAGACAAGATCTTTTGTTGGTTAAGCTGGGTACTCTTTTTTCCTCCACTTGAGTTCAGTGAAGAAAATGTTTGTATAGGGATTTTCCTAAGGACTCAACTCTGACCTTTTGATCGCATTAACCCCTCAACCGTGGAGCCATGTTATGTCAGGATTTCACATACGTTAGCTAAATAGTTGGCAGGTGGTAATACATGTATACCACATTTTCAATTGGAATATTTTTTATATATATATTATGTTATGATCCATAATAATGTTAATCTTCTACTTGGATTATTCCACTCAAATAGTATTTTTTCCTTCTCACATATAAATAGATTTTCTCTGTAAACAATATTAATATTCAAGATGTTTATATATAAAATCACTTCAAAAAGGAGGAATAAAAATAGTAGGAATTAATGTGAACATGATGACATTATATTGTGTCTTTGCGTTTATTCATTCTCTACTGAAAGTTTGAGTTTTTAGTGTATTATTATAATTAATTTCAATACTTAAGATTTACGTTATCATTGCTATTGATAGTCCTTTACATGGGAGACAATAATAATAATAAAAAGTTGATGTATTTATTTTATTCGCTTATGTCCCCTTATGTATACCCCTGCAACAGAACGAAATGGAAACCTGAGCCTTCCTATCTAATTTTAAGATAGATAAGAGGCGTAGTGTACAACGAATGTAGATCTGTTTATTGAGAATTTTCCGTGCACTGAAAGTGTAGTATGATAGAGGGCTCATTTTGTTATATTTTTCCCAATGGTAGAGAACAATGATCGATGGATATTATGATTATATTTATTTCATAAAATATGACATCAATCAGACTGAGTAATAAAATCCACCACCTGGTTTACTTTTCATTTTCATTGTATGATTACAACCATTGTAATTATGATTCATGAATAAATTATATAAACAATTAGGCGGATACCTCTATTGTGTCTTTTTTAATTAAAAAAGGAATAAGATGATGTGCGTTTTCGAATCCTTATATAATTTCTTTTCTCTCTCTCTCTCTCTCTCTCTCTCTCTCTCTCTCTCTCTCTATCTCTCTCTCTCTCTCTCTCTCTCTCTCTCT
>JASKDV010205817.1:0-10591 GCA_032466395.1 Aegires albopunctatus
GACAGTGTGAGAGAGAGAGAGAGAGAGAGAGAGAGAGAGAGAGAGAAAGAGAGAGAGAGAGAGAGCGAGAAGGGGGGGAGGGGACAAACTTGTAATAATAATAATAATAATAATAATAATAATGATAATAATAATAATAATAATAATAATAGAATATAACGAAATGGATAGATGGATTAGGGATAAATAAAGCCATCATCTCTCAAGAAAAACACAAGAAGCTATTTCATAATGGCCATCAAGCCTCATAATAGGCACTGCAATAACCATGCAGGATTTGTTACTGCCCTTTACTACAAAAGTACTCAGTCCATCTAAGTAGCAAATGACCGCAATAGTGTTTTCATGTAAAGTGCTACAGACAAATGGAGATGCCCACCAGGTATATGCCTCCTTCACTCCCCATCAACCCCACTACCTCCCACCTCCTCCAAGGAGACAAAAAAAAAAGCCTGAGAGACAGAAAAGAGATTGTAGATGAGAGAAGAATCCCTCCTTTGACCATTAGTCACCTCTTGCAGCATGCTTCGGAAGAAATGGCAATGGGTCTGTTCTACCCTCTCACTTAGTTAAAGACCTGAAACTCACATAATACAAACTGCATAATTAATACAGATGATTAAACAAAATATTAATAATGTAATACATATTCAATTTGAAAATAGCATATTATTAAGGCCTAGATGGAAAAATCCTGCCATTTGAAATAAATTGACAGTAAAGTAAAGTAAAATAGCTTAAGTTATGTCATTATATATTTGTTTATTATAGCCCTCATATCTACAGCATAGCCATGTTAATGGTGATTTACAATGACTATTATACATTGTGCATCCCTACCTGTCAGCAACACATAACACAAAGGATAAAACTTGCAGTCTATTAATAATAATGCTGTCTTAATGGACAAGTACGCACTGACAACAGAGTTGAGTGAGGTAAGCGAGGCAAAGTTTTTTCCCCGTAGGGCACATCGCCATCGACCTGAGATAAGTTGTGCCTAGATAGAAAGTGACCCTGATAGTATTTTTAAGTCAACATTATCAGGTTACCCACCTGGCCTGTGTTGATGGTGGGTGTCGTTGAAGAGTTCTCATGTTTGGACAATGTTAACTAATAGGTCATTGATGTATGTAACAGCTATGGACACTCACAATAATACAATAATTTTATTTGAAACAGCAGAACTCCTCACAAGTATGGTACTAACTATACCACTCAGATCAATTTCACTTCAAGAAACCGTATTCCCGTTGATGTAATATGGAATAAGCCATGAGAACAAAGAAGCCTTTTTAAAACATAAATTTACAAATGATAATTAAAGTACTTTACAGCACAAAAAAGCAATTGTATAAATAACAGGCAATATCTCTCACATTATGAACATTATAATCATTATCTTCATTACTTCTTATCACCATCATCATCATCATCATCATCATCAGCATCATCATCATGATCATCATCAACATCAAGAACATCAATACATTATCATAACATTATCACATTCCTATCATTCCAGGTGTAGACCAAGTTATGATAAACTTAGGAAAAAGTAAAAAGCCTCAGTATTTGTTTTATCTGTGAAGAATTACTTGGTAGTATAAAATCGAAAGGAATGGAATGCATGATCAAATAATATTATATCTTATAATTATTATTATTATTCAAATAAGCTGACAAAACTCAACTAGGTTGAGTATTACTATCAATGCGCAAAAAAAAAAATAATTAAAATATTTATTTTTTTTTTTTTTTTTTAAATGTTTGAAGTATTAGATAGTGTTAGCAGAATAATTATATGTTGATCTAATTTTTTTATATTGTAGCTTATGTTTAAGTATATCAACCCTTTTGCTACTTCTAATATTGGATTCAATTTATTCCACAATCTAGCAGTGCTAGGGAAAAAAGAATGTCTATGGCAATCATTTATAGGGACAGGGATGTTAAATATCATAATATCTAACAGAAGCGGACAATTATCATCTAGAACTAACTAAAGTGAAAGGCACCGCAAGTCCTTCTTGCCAGCTGCAGTCAGACAGTATACATGTAATGAAAAGACATGTAGGGAAAAAAAGCTAAATGAATATATACGAAAAGTAGCAATGTTACTGCATAAGATTTTTACTCTTCATGTATTATTATCTTTTATGTAGAATGGGTGTCTATTTTAAAAGATCTGGATTGATTTGATTTGATTTTTTTTTAAATATGAATCTCTTATATTATTTACTGAATTATGTCCCTTGCCCTTTTGGTTTTATATAATGTGTGACGTATGATGTATTTTGATGGCTGACAGATCAAGGCAGATTTCCTTTTGGTTAAAAAAAGATTTTGAATTGAATTGATAAGGCCCTGATCCACTGTGCTACTGTAACCAATATTCCACTAGCCCAAAATATCTTCAACCATAAGACTGAGATTTCAATGAAAGACGAACAAAGTGAATGTTAAATGATTGGGTATCTATGTTTAGAATATATGATATGTTAAGAGTAGATATGGGTAGAAAATAGCATAAATATACCTGTATTGGAAGATTTGTATATCAGAAAATCATAATGCAATATTTCTTGAAAGCATGGGATCAAAAAGATCTCAAGAGTAAATAGATAAAACAATATTTCAATCTTTATCCATAACATTACGCGTTAATGGAAACATAAGTTATTGACAGTTTTACAAAAGAAGAACGGAAAATATCAAACACAATATTATGTTTGAATCTCTATTATTATTTAAGTATTATGTCCCTTGCACTTTTGATTTTATATCATGTGTGATGTATGATGTATATTTATGTATGATGTATTTTGATGGCTGACAGATCAAGGCAGATTTCCTTTTGGATAAATAAAGATTTTGAATTGAATTGATAAGGCCCTGATCCACCTTGCTACTGTAACCAATATTACACAAGCCCAAAATATCTTCAACCATAAGACTGAGATTTCAATGAAAGACGAACAAAGTGAATGTTAAACGATTGGGTATCTATGTTTAGAATATACGATATGTTTAGGGTAGATATGGGTAGAAAATAGCATAAATATACCTGTATTGGCTGATTTGTATATCAGAAAATCATAATGCAATATTTCTTGAAAGCATGGGATCAAAAGGATCTCAAAAGTAAATAGATAAAACAATATTTCAATCTTTTACCATAACATTACACGTTATTGTAAGGTTATTTGAATCTCGTATGGTAACATAAGTCATTGACAGTTTTACAAAAGAAGAACGGAAAATATCAAACACAATGGAGAGACAAATGGGCAGAGATACAATGTTGCGTACATTTTTAATAATGGTGGTGGATGCAGTGAAAGTTGAGAGTCTAGAGAAAATTTACTGCAAGTCACCAACTACATGTATGCCAACTCCTAAAAGCCTGTTAGAAGTAGATATATATGTATAATGAATAGGAGCAGAAATGAATTCCATACGTTTAGAATTTGTGGCTTAATTTAATTGAACTTCTTGTAGCTGACTGAGAAGGAGTGAGAAGACAAAAAAAGAGCTGTCTCAATAATTTTGTTTATGTATTTGGTTATCTTCAGGTAAAAAATAAAATCACACCACACTGAGCTTATCTTTGTATTTGTACCCTGTATATGTGACAAGATCTACTTTAAAAACTGTTATGCTGTGCTGGGCATGCCACAATGATTGACTCCACCTGAAAAAGTTTGTTCTAGTCTAGTTATCTTAGGGTAAATGAAGGACAGGAGAAAGAAGAAACAAAAAGTAATGCAAACAAGATGGCAATTAGCATTTGCATTAAAAGTAAGTGTGGCAATATATGTGAATCATAATACAAGTTGCTTGGAAAATTGGATCATATCTTCCAACTCCTGAGGTAGGCAAGTTGATAGCATTAAGATAAGTAAATACAGCATTCAAACAGTAATCTACAATATGTGTGATAATGGCCAATTAATTCAATTATTAACAGCAAACGGAAAGCTTTGTAGCTAAATTGAGTTGGTTTTAATGAAATGCTGTCTTCTCAAGAAAGCCATTGCTTGTATATTGTTTAATGCAGAATATTCTTAAATTATGATAAACATTGCTGCTACATGAACTGTAAAGAAGATTATTGCTTGTTTTATGTATATGGAAAGATAAAAAAGATACATGTAAAAGGAGGGAGTTGTACATATCACATGCTTGTAATAAATCAAACTGATCAACAAGAAGTGGCTTAATATGGATCTCTTAAATTCACATTAACAGACAACTGGCCCATATAAACCACCTGTTTAGCAATAGACGTCTCAATTTTCGAATGTAAACAAAAATTCAATGCCCTAATCAAATCCAACACATAACTTACATATACATTTTTGAAACTTTATAAATAATAAATAATGTACAGCATAATAAAAACTATAATATAAAATAAAAACTAGTAGACATAAGAAGATATCCAAAAATATAAAAAAATGCCTATTTTTCTTCGCATCGGTCAAACTGAGGTTGTCAAAGTTTTGGTAAAATCAAAGAAATTATCATTATCATAATGCCCATCATTAAAGTTAAATTAATGTTCTATTACTACAAGAGAAATCATTGAACCAAGAATGCTATAAGTTTGGTACAATCAAAAAAATTATTAACATCATAATACCCATTATCTAAGTTAACCATTGCCATACTATAGGGCAAAAAATCAAATCTAGCATGAACAGAAACAGCCACAGATTCAAATATCGGAATGTGCTGTTTTCTTTATGATCACGTCAATCACAATGAGCTTGTCAAATCTCAAATCAGAAAATTGTTGCTGTAGGAGAGAAAATTGAATTGGTTTGGTAAAATCACAAACACTTTTTAAATAATAATGTTAGTTGAAGTGCACCATTGCAACAATAGAAATAATTGTATCAAGGATGCCAAGAGCTTGCTATAAGAAAGAGTATTAACAAATAGATAAACAAACAGACTGATGCAAAAGTTACATTATTGAAGCATGCATTCAATCATTCATAACCTTGAAACAGTGACTTCCCTTCACTATAGCACTGAAATTTTCAATATTCACTTCTTCATCATCAAAAAATACAACTGGCCTATCACAAATGACACCATCAACTTGATCGTTACTAATCAATGTTAGAAAGGCTTCTGCTTTATCATAACCACAAATGACAATATTTCCCACACGCATCCAAGGAAAATCAGTAGAAGTTTGCCGGTTTTCAACGCTGTTATCAGAATCTGGATTGCAGAAATATTGTCGGATCCCTAGTCGATCTACTTCTATCAGCAACGTGTCCATGTTCATTTTCGAAGGTCTAATTGCGCTGATGATAAACAGTTCGCATTTCTTATCTTCTTTCAGATGGTGAAGAAATTCGGGACTAACTCGACTCTCAATTTTTCGTTTCTCTTTGTTAATTACTTTTAAAGTGTTGTCCCAATCAAACACGACTCGAGCTCCATCTGGCACCATTCGACTTTCAATGTTGTGGATGCTTTCCACTTTACTTGATGCTGAGTTTGACATCTTTCAAGAGAAATGTAAATTTCGTTTTTTCAGACTTACGGAAAAATCTTGATTGTTATGATGACTTGTGCTATTCTGATGATTTCAAACAAAGCTCTGTAAAAGAGTGAGAAAAGGAGAAGTTGTGTTATGAATATAGGCTTGATACATAGACTTTCCATTTGCATGCAATAAGAATAAATAAGAATAATATGAAAGGACAGGAGCTATAATATCTTTAGGGCACATAAATTGAAATGGTTGGGTACTCAATCCTCCTAGATCTACATTATTATTTTATTTATTGTTTAATCCTCATCATGTCCGTGTAACGATTTTGGAGACATTGGTGTTGTAAACAAAAAAGGTTTAAAAAAGTAAAAGCTGTCTTTATAAAGCACACATATATCCACAACATAGCAGTGTTCAAAGTGCTTTCCAATGACTATCATACTTCCCTGACCAAAAGCAATACAGAATAACAAAGGACAAGACTTGCCGCCAGTTAGGATTGATTACTTTATTCGGACAAGGTCAATGCTGTCTTAATGGCCAGGTACTAATTTAAACGTAGGTCGAGTGAGGTAAGCGAGAAAGGTGTCTTAATTAACTACACGACGCCATAACCTGAGGTTACTGAGAAATTTTGCCTTTACAGGATTTGATTATACAATGTCATCCTTCCTAAAACCATCAGTGATGAGAACTGCTAGGGTTTTCTCGTGTTTGAACTGTGTTAACCTTAAAGTCACTGATGCCCCCAATAACATAAATCTACATGTAGTGAGTTTCAAGATGTTTCTTAAATGTCTCCAATGATTTCAATGTCTGAGATTGGGAGGAGCCGCATTCCATACACTTGTATTAGAGCCTTATTGAAAATAATGTGTATCTTAATATCTATGTTTCAAAATTAAAATTTACATTTTCTTAGCATCCCTCATAAGAATTGCTTCCTGTTATAGAAAATCACAAGTCCTACATCTGATAAAAAGAACTGATAACACAGCTCAAAGCGTATACTATGCAAAGAAATTCTATTAATAGAATTTCTATGATACTAGATCTAGATCTAGACTATGTTACTAGAAAAATAGTTGAACAAAGCCAAGACATAAATCTGGGTCAGTTACTACATTAAAATCTCCACCATCAATTACATTATAAATAGAACTAAGTAGTGTCTAAAAATATAGATCTAGATATAGATCTAGATCTATCTAGATCTAGGGCGAAAACAATTTCTAGATTTTATCTAGATCTAGATCTAGATATATATCTAGATCTAGACTTTATTGCGCTATTAAAACTTTTCTTCTGTTGCTGTTAAGGTGTGGTGATTAATATAACACATCCTATCTTCCAATGATCCAGTATCTATCTTGATCTAGAATCTAGATCTTAATTGAAACATACCATTTTCGTTCAGTGACCGCTCACTGCATTCACTTAATCAATAATGATGTTTGTAAACACTTCCTGGAAAGATTCTTCCTGCTTCCGGTTTCCAGCAGACAGTCGTTGCTATGGTTTCAAAGCGTGAGTGAGGATAGCTAAGTTTATTATTATCCTCTCTGCTATTTTACAGTATATTTTTACACGATCCACGTCGTTACCTAGTCATCTTCTTATTGTTTTAGACATTAATTTCGTAAGTCTTTTGAAATCTGTGGTTCTATATTACTATTAACATCTTTTATTTATATAAACGGGTGGCGAGAACGATAGTCATATCCCGTTGGCAAATTGAATGCTACAAATTTCCTAAGTAATGATTTTTCTTCCATACCGTAGATTTTCCAGTGAATTTAAAGAAGAGTCCTTGAACGGATCTACAATCACAATTACTAAAACATAATATGTTCCAGAGAAGTTGGCCGTCATAGGCTGCTGTTAGAATAACAGTCATGTGCAGCAGGTTTATGACCTTGTCTTTGTAATACATGTACTATTGACTAGCACCCAATCCGATAATTGGCAAATGTGTGAGCAACATGTTATAAAGGGGGGAAATCCTTAATTATACTTGAGAGTTAGTTATGGTTGCTCTTGGTGTGGAATGATCATAGACCTTTTCTCTTACGCAATTTTTTTTTTTTTTTTTTCCTTTTAAGGATCAATAAAGTTTATAGATCTACATGCATTATTCACTATTCCTGAAATAAACAATGGCTTTCTTGCATTGCTGATATGTTGGTGTTTAAGCTTGCATGAAAAAAAAATGGTTCGTTCTATTTAGCAAGATGAAGATTAATACTGAACGATGTCATGTCTCTAGGCCACATATTCGATCATAGTTCCTGGTACGGCTTAATTTAAAGTGAACTATGTCCTCTAGGCACTCTCCGGTGTTCCACGAGTGACTGGGAGTTACTAGGTCAGTAAGAACACCATTAGGTTAGCACTAGAAGATTATCGGTGGTCATTCATTGTGTTTATACATGTACCACTGTCCGATAGCATTAGTCATGCTAAGTAGCGAAGCTCGTTTGTTGGAGCCATTGATTCACTCGATAATCCAGGAGTTGTTGTGAATGCGACATGTCTGACTTAATAACGGCACATGCTATTCGGATTATTTATTAGTATATATGTACATGTATATATCAATAATTTAGAAAAGGATTCTCATTCTATGTTTTGAAGTACACATGTATCTGATTTTGAATACCGTATGTAACATTATTAGATCAGCCATATTTTTAAGTAAGCTCCCATCTCCTTTTATTTCAATAACTAATGCTTGAATCACTAGGCAAATATCAATCAACAAAAGCAAAGCAAATTTTCAGCTCAAACGCTGACATCAACATTTCAAGCAATGAATCTAAATAAATTGATCATGACATCATTAATATTCAGCAAAACAGCTGAAATTAATATTTCATAAAAGCTAACATTTAGGGCTAACTAAAATCCATATCAGCTGGCATAGAATGAAAACTCATTATAGAAAGATAAAAATTCAAGATGGACCAACTTCTTACTGTTATACGTCAACATACATTTTTGATTTCCAAAACACAAGTCAGTTTACACTAGTACAGTCAGTCCAGGGGACGGGGGGGGGGGGGGGTTATATATATATTTATTTTTTATTTTTTTTTGTATGACCTCCTTAAATCAAGCCATGCCAATGGTTTGTTTTGATTTTGAATTGAACGCTGTTCGTGAAAAGTCTTGGGCAATTAATTGTTGGATCGTCCAGGTAGTCTGTCAGTATTAGTGGCGGAATGATCAAGACTTTCCCTTGAAATATTAATATGTTGCATACTCAACACGTCGTGGTTTAACCTCGCTTGCTGACACCTAGTGAACTCGACAAAAGTAAGAAGAGCTGTTGTGATTGAAATTCATGCATCACATGACAGTACTGTACTGCTATTCTTTTCCAGGAAAGGTCTTAATTACTCTACCTCTATGATCGCGGTCTTATAACTGAACAGTTAAAATCTCCCATCTTATCTGCGTAGTGTGTGGTGGCCATTACACCTCTGTCCACGGGGCGCAAGACATGTCTGTTGAAGGCATCTTACGATATGTTAGAACCATCAGCGGTTGTAGTCTTTGCACTCACCCCCAACCGCAACGTGTCCCTCCCCAAGATTTCCTTACTTTCCTCTATCATCAGTTCCATTATTAGTCCTAGTCTTTGCACTCACGTTCTCATTTCATTGTGGTGTTTCCGTTTCTTCTTTATAATTTATTGTTTTATAGAAAAGGTTTTTATTTCATTTGATGATGACAACGAAAAGGACCATGATTATGATCATTATTCCAATATTAATTGAGAGGTTGGGGTGGGGTGGGAGGAGAGGGGGGGGGGGGTGAGATTGATTTTTTTTTTTTAACTAGTACTAGAGATTTATTTATGAAGACATAGAGACATTAAATAGAGGCTAGAGCACAAATCTATCCATTAAAAGTTTTAATTTATATTCTCAATGGTAAACTTCATTAAAATTAGCTAGTTCCAGATCATTATGCTAATTGAATGAATCATTAATTAAAACGGAAGTTTTATATTATAATAATTGTGGCCGTTGAGATTGATAGAACTTTGCAAACATAAAAAGAACGAGAAAAAAAAAACAACCGCCTCCAAAAAAATCGCCAGATTTCTGAATTATCAATGATAGCGGATAGTCATTCTCTCTCCAAAGTTGTTGTTTTTTTAATAAATAAATATATAAAATAAATTGAACAAAAAATTTGAACGATGAATCGGTGATTATCTTGTTTATTTATTTTCATTTTTATTACAATATTACAATAATATACCGGTATAGGATGGTTGATTAGCGTTGAAATCTCATTTAAGCTTAGATGGCTGAAAATGGATAATTTGATGTAGATCTTCCACATTGTATTGATTTGTACATCTTTAAATTTACGTATTATACCATTGAGGAGAAGAGCTTTCTTATCTAAACATTTACATTTCTGGGCCGGGGTCTTTCAATTTTGACACGTTTAGATTTCTATCCAATGTACAAATCATCATAATAAAAATTAAATCAATATTTCGACAAACTTGTTTCGTAAGTACGGCATTGTTTGGCCTTCGGAAAATTGCATTTAAAAACCAAAAAAAAATTGCAATACAACGGGATGAACTTGTTCTCAGAAAGTGCAGAAATTGCATAAAAACTGCAAATTTGCTTGCTTTTTTCCTTTGGTACCAAAATTGCTAGCAATGGCAAAAATTGCACATAAAAGTGGTAAAAATTGCAAGAAAAAAAAATTGCAAAACTGCTAAAAAGTCGCAATTTTTGCTTGGCCAGATTGTGCTCGTGTCACACATCAGTGTAAAACTTATTAGGATTTTCTACCTGATAAGTGAAAAGTTTACACAATGCAGATGTCACGAAACAAATTTGTTGTGAGTAATATCCATTTTATTAAATTTGATTAAGATATTCCAGCACCCATGTTTTGGTCGAAGTCATTTGACTTTGTTCTACAATTTGTCTCTGTGCACGTGTCACTCATCAGTGTAAAACTTATTAGAATTTTCTACCTGATAAGTGAAAAGTTTACACAATGCAGATGTCACGAAACAAATTTGTTGTGAGTAATATCCATTTT
>JASKDV010205828.1:0-10590 GCA_032466395.1 Aegires albopunctatus
AATTAAATCAAGAATGTTGATGTCTTTGGTTTTCTGGTAGCTTCAGTGGTTATCGAGTTTATTCGAAAAAACCTCAATGGGCAACGCCCACCTTAAGGATTTATAGTTATAGATATGTGCAAGTATGATATCCATAAGAATAAGATCCTTCCACACGTATATGGATAAAACTTTATATGAATATGAACACCGGTCAATTACAATTGAACAATTTGCATGGAATGCTGTTATTCCTATTCACCTGTACTAGGTTCATGTACTCGTAAGTATGTCAAAGCAGATCATCATAAATTAAAAATTATTATTATGAAAGAAATGGTACACAGCAGAGGATTTCAATATTGAAAAGCATCGTGAAATAAATTAAAAATTTAACGTCTAAAAATTAATAATGGGAGAGGATGTAAAGACATAAATTTTGATTTGACAAAATAAAAAGAGCCAGGTGGAGATCCACAATTGATGCCCTCTGTTCCTTAAGAAGTTTAAAGGATTAAGTAAGTAAGTAAGTAAGTTATTTTTAAGACTTTGGACACCATCAATAATTTCCTTATTTTAAAAGTCAAATGAAGTCAATGATGAACTCATAAAACTTTTATATGAAAATCAATTATGTTCACATATACATATGCAGAGACATATACTGATACATATCTCTAAATAAAAGATCATAAATAGATTGATTGGTTGACTAATTAAAATAAGATACTGTTATTTGAAATTGAAGCACCTGTAATTTCAGAGGGTTTTTTATTTTAAATATGCAGATCATTATATTATAATGGAATCAAAACTAGTTGATAGCATATCATACCATACCATTTAAGGGGAAAATAGGTAAGCTGACTTTAAAATGTCTTGAAGTTTGATGAACAAATTATTAGAAACAAATAGTCCTATGGTAAGGCAGGTTGGCAAACAGTGAATTAAAAAAAATCAATGATCATCCATAATATTCAAATACAAAGATCAGGAAATGCTCTACAAGTATAGAGCAGCTTTTGACAAAAGACAATCAACACACTAACCAACAAATGAGTCCAACAGAGAGGAAACTTAGATCTTGGACTGGAAAATCACGCTAAGAAGTGTTACGTACAGAATCCTAGAGTTCTCTATCAACATCATTTTAAATGATTTTAACTTTCAGAGACTTTCATTTGGAACTTTTGGCCTAAGTTTTTCCAGGTTTTTTGACTGCCCTAAAAATATAGCTGTTCAAACTCAATGAAAGAATGAAATGAAACTTTTTCAAAAAAATAGATTTCATGAAATGAGAAACTATGCGTCTGATTAACTCACTAAGAACCAGCCATTTTGAACCAGACATATACCTTTATGAAACAACCATTTTAAAATGACTACTTGGATGTGTTTCAGTCATAGTAGACAGTTGTGAATTTCTATTCACTTGACACAACATTGCAAATTAAGTTTTGTTTTGCTTTTTATGTTTGATTGGCATATTTTTTTTATCGCAGCAAGCTGTCAAATCTAAATTTTCTATTTTGAAACAAAAATCTCCAATAGATCTAGATCTAGATCAATATCTACCTATCCATACCATCAGAATTGTATTTAATCCATAATCCATCATCATCATCGGACAGCCTTATATTCTACATCCCTGGGTCTTGTGTCAAGGCAAGGAGAAAAGGCCTTCTCATTTTTTGGACCTCAAGTCTGGAACAATTTACCATCATATGTTAATCATTCTGAAACTCTGGATGCCTTCAAGAAAAATCTCAAAACATTTCTTATGCATGTATACTTTGTCTACTGAAACTGAATAGCAAGAAGTGCAAAATTATGAATGTATATTTTGTCTAGAGTTTTTATTTATCTTGTACTTTTAATGTAAATTTTGATGTTATACGCACCCAGAGCCTTCAAGCCTGAGGGATAAGCTGCACACTAGAAATGCGAATTATTATTATCATGATTATAATCCATGAGTTTTACAAGTCATATGACTACCACATTTATTTATTTTACAACACCAAGGTTTCAGAAGGTCATAAATACAAGAAGATAAGAAATGGTAATTGACAACTAGTTAGGAAGATTAAATTTTTGGCTAGTCTAAAAATGATGATTAAATGGAAAAAAAATAGTGGTTCAAAGCAACACTAATTGGTTAAACGTAGTGTAAAGGAAACAATCTTGAATTATTAACAAATAGATGGGTTTTAATGGGTAAACATGTAGACTGGATGAAGATGTAAATTTATAAGGCAGCAAGAATTATCTCAAGCTCGATTCTCTACAGTTGTTGGCACTAGTCAAAGTTATCCCAGTGAGTCAATATTGGATTTTTTTTTTTTCAATCTTGGATTTAATCAAATCTTACCTCAAATAACAAAACATTTATTATAATGACGACAATTTACTTGAGGACTCTAAATTGAAATTCCATCCAATGCTTCTTGATGGTATACACTGAGCATTTTTAATAAAACATATTTTTCTTAAATCACTGTTCATTAAATACAGATAATACTACAGTGAGAAACCTTTATTTATATCCATCATCACAGTGCCAAGAGGAATGATATTCAAAGTTCAACTTTAAGTTTTTAGAGGAATGATTGAAAGAAATTAAACATTATTTGAATGAAAATGTCAAAGTAAAAAGAGATGAAGGACACTTCACTTTATTGTCCCTTTGCTGGACAAGAACCTGCTAACAAAGAGCAAAACAATCATAAGCATTGTTGAGGATAAATATGGAGTTCATTAGAATATAAAAGAATCTCAGCATAAAAGCTCAATCTCCAAACTATATAATTTATCTTCTGAATAACCCAAAGAATGAATTCCTTCAAAACCTTTGATATCACTTTCATAAAAAAATTGAATAAATTAAATAAATTCGTTGTTGTCTTAAAGGCATGCCTCAAGTAAAAAACAAACATTATTTCTCTTGAGCACAATTTTGACAAATAAAAAACAGTTAAAGCATTATATCTAACCATCAAGCAAAATGTTACTGGTAGGGTAAAAATGGCACTTTTGAAAGCAAGTAAATCCATCAAAAATTAGATGTGGTAGAAATAAGGTTAGAAGGATATTATTGAGAATATCATAGACTGAAAAGAAGATAAATATAGAGGTTCTGGAAGAAGCAAAGATAGAAAGGTCACTAATAAAAAGAATAAGAAAAGGGAAAATGAAATTTTTTGGTCATATCTACAGAAAGGAAGTGTCTTCCGAGACCAGGATTTTGGATTGGCTAGCCTAGCGAGACCACGGTTTTGGATTGGCTAGGATAAGTGAGACCTCGATTGCCATTTCTTTCAATAAAGCCTTTTCTTAGAGTAGGTATATGCAAAATTTGATGCAAATTCGCGTAAAAGCAACAATTTCTTAGTGTTTAGTATCCATCCATCCTCAAAACCAATGAAAACAGTTCTCCAACTTTGATCACCATATTCTCAAAACTGGTTTTCTGTGTCCTATCTTCCGATTCGAAGAAACAGGGCACATATTATATCCTTTTGCAGCTGTTCTTTTCCAGACTTTCTTCTGATCTGCAATTATCGTATGGTTGAATATGGATGTTATGAAATCTACACGTATTCATGTGCATACGTGAGAAGATCGAGTGAGGAACTACATTATGTTTTCATTTAAAAAAACTAGTACCATAGATCTAGATCTAGCAACAGAAGTAGGGGTAGAAAAATATTATATACATGTATATTAAGTATACAGTCAGAGAGAGAGATTTGGGGGCTGGATGGGTAGCGACCCAATCTAGTAAGAGATAAACCTATAAGTAGTGATAGATTGCCATAAAATGAAGAGAGAGGGAAGAGACTGGTTACAAAAACCAAATCTAAATTACAATGTACAACTAGATGTAGATGCCTATTTTATACAATGTTGATAGATCTAGCATGTCATATTTTTTAACTGTGGTGATAATAGTTATAGTGATACATGTACTACTAAGTGCCTAGAACTCTCCTGATTTCACTTTCAGCTTACGGGAATATTCGGCCATTTAGAGTCTGAATGTAAAATTATGATTATTACTACAGAAATGACGTGTCAAGGTGTTTATTCCTTTAAGATAAATGAAAATGGAGATGAAGTGCTAAAAATGTTGATAAATTGCATTAAAACAAAATAACAGACATTGATTTTATTAACTGAGACAAGGACAACCTGGTTTTTAAGTTTTAAAAAAATATTATAATGTACATATTATATGTATCTCTATAGACAATGTGTTTGTCATTTTAGTAGCCTACTTAACCAATTGTGTTCACATCGTAAGCTCAGTTCAATTTGATTAAGTTTATATCTGACCTAGACCTACTTCAACCGGCACCACCAACAATTCTGGTCTATGGAGCCAACGTGGCTAGGGACAACAAAATCCTGGTCTCCCTAGCCTCTTCCCTACAGAAAGGATGAAATAGAAAAAAGAGTCTGTGGCAAAATAGAAGGAAAAAGAAGCAGAGACAATATATGTAATAAGTCTTAACAAATGGACAAATAAGAGCAAGACCATAAACAATGTGACTTTCTTATGGTCAGCTGAAGTGAGAACAGACTGGAGAGTCATGGTCGTCGATGTCTACTCCAGTCAAGGCACATGAATACACACACATACACAAAGCTCTAAGGCAATCTCATGAGCACAGCATCAACATTTAATTCATTTCAAGATTTATAATAACATCAGATAAAGTGTTATCAGAAAATAATCAATCAAACAGATCTAAATGCAAAAATAATATACATCACATCAAAATTAAAAGAAAAAAACACAAGATCAAAAATTAAAATAATCAGATTGTGCTGAATAAAATTTGTTTCTTGACAATACCTTATAAGTACAATGGTGAATAACACAAAGGAGAACATGTTAAACTGAAGCTTGGTAATGCATTGGATATTTCCAGATAAAAATTACTTTTAAGTTTAAAAGTAGTATTGATGTAAAGATGATGTGCCTGCAATTGATTCAAAGATACAGTCTGTAAAATCAATCTTTACTAAGCTTGGAAAATACCTACATAATATGAGAATTACGCAGATAATTAATCAGTGAGATTTTAAATTTAGAATCATGATTTATTTTTACAGATAACCGACTTTCTAAAAGTAATAAGCAAGCAGGCCAATTCTATCAGATTATTTGACTCCCCCCTTCTATTATCTCCTTTCTCTCCTCTTACATGGACATACCCTTGTTCAAAAACAATGATTATTTGTAGACTATAATGTGGTTCTTTGTGTTCCATATGAGGTATTGCTCAATCCTTACAGCCTATAATGCCATAGAAAAAAACAACAAGAAAAAATAACTGTTTTAAACTGCATGTAAGAGAACAAAGTTTCTTTCACTATGCTAATAACATTAAGGATAGATATTATGATATTAATAGATATTATGAGGAAAAACCTGATAACATTTCAGTTCCAACAGACATTTTACTTGTAAACTATGCATCCCTGTTGATAAGGCTTCAAGTGTATAATCTCTAATGCATCCCTATTGCTATTTATCATAGTTGTAATGATTTGTGTATTTTATTTTGCATAGAGCTTATTTCTGTTTGAGACATTCATGTTTTATAGATATATACTCATATTTATATTATCATCATTATTGATATGATTTTTTTTTATGAAACCTAAAATTTGGCAATGGTATAATATGGTCCAATTACAACTCTCTTTTGAGAGAGGCAACTTGCTAGTTGATCAAGCTTATTGCTTGAATCCGGTTCACTTAATGTATCAGTCAAAATCTATTTTATTGCAAACACATTGTCATTTTAGTTCATTGATAACTTGGCAAGAGATGACAAAATTTAGGGAGTTTTCTTTATAAAAGCAGATTTTTACCCACTTTGGTTTTGCAGGTTTGGATAAATCACACTCACTCTAATGTAATTAAAAGAATAATCTAAGAAATTAAAAGATAAAGAAATCTAATTCAAACAATAAATACAGTTCAGAAAGGAATTGCTTATTACCCATGAAAGAATATCTTTATCATAATTAATATACATATGTTTTCACATTAAAAATCATTCAAATTTTCGCACAAAGTACCCCTGTATTAGTATTTTAGAATTATCATCCTCTTATACAGCTGACCATACAGAGATAAATGATCGAAACAGATCTTTGTCAAAGGTAGTGTACAAAATGCAGATCATTATATAAAGAGAAAATTGATAAAAAGAGATCGTCAAAGGAAGTGTGAAAATATAGATCATTATAGTAGAGAGAAATGTTTAAAAAAAAAAGATCATATCAAAGATAGTGTAAAAAAAGGAAAGATGGTTTTCACAGTCCATATTTCAACAATAAATATAAAATTACACATTTTTAATATCAAAAATAAGATAATCTTTCCTTAGATATAAAAGATCAGCACTTATTGGAAGACAATAACAAGATTTTTACTCTTGCTATAACACAAAATAAGTCTACAGAATAGCTATAAAAAGTCAATACATACAAGTATCTAAGTCAAGTAAGCAAGTTCATAGCTGCAGGAAGAGAAAAATGACTTCTACTTTAAGATAATCATCAAAATTTCAAATGGCAAGAAAATTGTGATGAAAAACATCTGATATATAGGTATATGTTTTGTCACAAATGTCTTGTTTAATTTGCTAAAACATTACCATTTTATAGCATAAAAATTTTATTTATTGCATGATTAGTGTGTCCTTTATCCATAGAGTTAATAAGACAAAAGATTGATCAGCAAGGAAGTAGTATATGAAATTGCATTCAAAGAAAATCAATGATAAATTGCAAATCATACAAATTTTCATTTCATCAAATATAAATAAATATAAATGAGTTAATCTGTGATGAGACCATTTCTTTCAACCAAGAAGTTTGTTCCACTTACGAATCATCAAAAAAAAAAATATATATATATATTTTTTTTTTTAGTGCAACATTAGGGTTAAAATTTACACAATGTTGTAATATTCAGCCTACCCTGATTGCAATATCATTTTACTTTCAAGAATAAACACGATCAGTCAACACAAAACAAAGTGCAATATCTACCAAAATTATATTTTTGACTGAATATCTATTCTATGCCCCCTTTCAAATGCCCAAAGTTTATATAATAGCTCAATGAGAGACTGATTAAATTTTATGTAATCGTACCCTAAGCTATTTAATTCAGTTATTAAAATATTGATGATCGCTCTTAAAGGGAAGGATACAGCTTTTCGAATACATAACAAAAAGGCACTTTTTTCTTAGCCTGTGTTTAGACCAAACGCTGAGAGAAAAGCCCTTGCTGTGCCATGAATAACTCTTTAGTGTTTGCTCTATTATTAAAATATCAGCTCAACAACAGCAGTTTCTATCCTCCTCCCCGTCCCCCTTTCCATCTTCCTTGACTGACATCAGATATTTATTTTTCTTCGCTCAAAGAGCTAAAAATTGAACTTATTTACTTTTGTTATCATAAATAAAACCCATAAAGCAAAATTATTTGCCAGGGAGTTTGTCACTGATTGCTTGAAACATGAGAGAAAAGCATATAGAGGGGTGGCACAGCATGGCACAGCTAAAGCTTTTGCTTCAAACAGGTCTTTAGGCAGGAAGTAATGGCTCATCTGCTCCAATAGGTCCAGGAATGTGATTAGCATCTTGAATAAGTCTGGCATCTTCATTGTCGTTAACATCTGCATCATTATGAGGAATATCTCCATTAGGTTGGTCTTCTGGCGGCAAAGTGGCCATTTCATCATGCCTATCCTCCTCATCATTGATAAAGAAATCATTGGGCCCAATTTCCCCAGCAATATTTTCACCTTGCAGGCAAGGAAATACCAGAATGTGAGAGTAGATCAGAAGGCCACAGGGAATCATGACTAATCCAGGTACCTGTTGATATGAGAAAATTGTCATTGTTAAAATCAACTCTGAATGATTCCAAACATGAAATTTCCAACACCAATGAGCGATCTCACATACACAAATTTATTTTCTGTCCCCGAAAGGACCAGGCAATTATATCAAGCCTACCAGAGAACAAGGGAACAGAAGATATTTGAAAAATCAGATTTCAACACAGAAGCCAGCACCAGCGAGATTCAAACTCGACATGTCAAGCGGGTATCTGCAACCATGACCTACTGAGCTGAATAAAACCACCAATATATTACTCAACAATTCTGCTGGCATGAAAAGTTGTATAACATATTATTATGACAAAATATTAATTGGATTTTACAGCACCTCAATAAATGCCAATAGAAATCCAGGAGTATTTGAATGTAATAAATAAATGAAGCTCCTGAAAAGCCTTCTCTATTTAAAGCTGAATAGTGTGTGAGAATTAATAAATACTCAGTTCTTGGCTGTTTTGAATTGAAGAGCCTGAACTAAAGAGATCCCTGCTTAAAATATTGGATTTGACAATGCTGAGACAATTTATATGTTAGGCAGTTCAAATTTTACAACAAGACTTCAAATGAAATCTGTATCTTGCTTTAGACAGATATTGAAATATCATGGTTGACATGCTGATGTAATGTGTAGGACCTACTATGTTTAAAAGATGTTATAATGATATCAGGTTTCTTGTAAGAGAACATTGATTTAGTCTATATCTATGACGAGCCAAAGACTAGAAGCAAGATGTAAGCTACAAAAACTTGTAAATAATAGTATAACAAAGATAAGTATCAAACCTAATTGCTTTAAATCAAGTTAACATACAAAGCCATATTGTATATGCTTCCTTTGCAGCCCCAAAGTTAGAAAGTGACCAACCTGAGTAATATAAAAGTTCTGCCACTTAATTCCAAGAGAAATTGCCCAAAAAATTGTTGGAGGGAGCATGGCAATCATGACACGGGGCATGGCCCCATGATCCTTGATAATCAACATGCCAAGATACATGAATACAACATAGCTTGTGATGGATCCTGAAGATGAGGAAAACCATAAGAATTACACAAAACAATAATAAATGTATGAAGTAGGTCTATACTAAACAAAAGCTAACAAAAATGGCATCTTAGGATAATTTGCCTTACCTTTAAATCTCACAAATGTATATTACTCTATCAAAGATCTTTAAAAAAAAAGTTTTGGGATCAAACCACCAAAGAATTGATCCATATTTTTAATTACTTATCAAATTCTTTTCCGTTCAATCAAGTGTGTTGAAAAGCAACCCACCCAGCAAAGCTATGACCAAATGCCAACTATTGCTTAGTTGATTAAATGCATCCACAACATCTTCAATACGATAGTTGGGCAACTGTGTATATTGAACGGTGTCAAGACAGTTGAATATGATGAGACACATGAAGCTGAACACCATACTGTAAACACCTGAAAAACAATAGCAAAACTACTGATCATAAAAGCAAGATGAGGAAAATATCTTATTATATGAACTCTTTCTTTAAATGGGAACATATAGGCCTACCTTTTATATGGGTTTTGAAATATTATTATTATCAAATATATGAAGATTGGACTTTGCATTACAAAATTATGATGGGTAAAATAGGGATAGGTCAGAAAAACAAGTTTTGAGAAAAAGACAATAAAAAATGGATTACCCTTTTCACTGGTTTCAAAGATGGATGGATAAACTAACAATAGGCAACTGTTGATTCTATTTTTGCATTAAGTTGTGCAAATATTTAGTATATGATAATATCTAACTCTTGATAGAAAATCAACACTATATCTTTCACATTGGCTCAGTTATATTATGTCTCATTAGGCAGGACAAAGCACTTCTCTTCGTATTAAGCCAAGGTAATTTTCCTTGATTTAGCTTATGTTTGGCTCCTCCCTTGCCTCAACACCATGGTGCATTGCAGCATCACTTACATGAAATCAAAGTACAATTCAGGACCTTTCCATCTACTATATATCATACAGGATTTTTACTATGACACAATGAGGCAGCATTCTTATTGAAAGGCCTCACTGTCCTGTTATTTCCATGGCATTTAAATTCTCCAATTTTACCTCACATCTTTCTTTCTTCCAATAATGTTCCTTGGTCATCGGTCTGACCATTATTAACATTTTGGTGCAGTGCAAGTGTGTGTCCATACTCTATTGAGAATGAGTATAAATGTGGGGTGTTAATAAATAAAAAGAGGGTGCTAGATCTATGTCTGGAGGGCCCTCATTGCCCTCGAGCAGAAGGAATTGTAGGAGGGGGCCTCAACAAATTCAGCTGGGAACAAGTTCCAATCCGTAATGACATGGTCCTCAGAAAGAATTTTTCCGGTAATCAGTGCGGCAGCTAGCTGTGTTTGCAGCGACGGCCGCTTGGAGGCTGCTTCATGTTGCTATGACAGGAGACACAAGCTTGACCATTGAGGATCTTGTGTAGCATCTCGAGCCTGGCGCAGTGGCATCGTTGTTGAAGAGCAGGCCATTCAAGAAGGGCCAACGTAGATCTTTTGATCAGATGGTCTTTGAATGGGACATGTGATTAATTGATAAGAAAAAGGAATAGACATATTAGTAAGAACTGGTCACAGAGATAGAGAGAGAGAGAGAGAGAGAGAGAGAGAGAGAGAGAGAGAGAGAGAGAGAGAGAGAGAGAGAGAGAGA
>JASKDV010205839.1:0-10588 GCA_032466395.1 Aegires albopunctatus
ATATATAGAGTTTCTTTTTTTTTAGATAAATAGAGATAGAGAGAGAGAGATATAGAGAGATATAGAGAGAGAGAGAGAGAGAGAGAGAGAGAGAGAGAGAGAGAGAAAGAGAGAGAGAGAAAAGTGAAAGAGAAAGAGAGGGAGAAAGAGAAAGAAAGAAAGAGAGAGAGAGAGAGAGAGAGAGAGAGAGAAAGAGAGAGAGAAAGAGAGAGAGAGAGGACCCTGGGCACCTTAAGCATCTACAAGTCTTGGAATATCATGTCCTTCGTTACATTGTCATAATATAATAAGAAATTAATTGCAATACTTATATATAGTTTTGCTAAATAAATACATGTACTTGGAAACGATGAAATGCCAGAGAATAGAGATACCCTTTATGCAGGTCAGGTATCTAAATAAAGATATTGGGGTGTTAACTTAAAATACAACAATTGTATCGCAAACATATATGAAAATACTGTGAGATTTATCTCCCCATATTATCACAATAACATAATTTTAAATTATGTATTAGATTTATTTCTCGATTTTACATGCAGCTTTTGACAATTCTTGTTCATTTTTTTTAAATTATGTAAAAACCCTTATCCTTGTGTCTCAATATAAAAAATTATGTAAAAGTAAAGTAGCAGTACATGTAGATGCATTATGAATGTTCTCAATGTGCTTACACACGCAAATGGGGAATAATCAGCCCAGAGTTGTTTGAACTAAAATACAGGAAGGAATGCTTTCTTACTACATGTATTTGCCAAGAAGCAGCGATTTAGACGTGAACTATAACTGCTTTCGTTCGCCGCAATTAATTAGGGCTGTCACGTGATATGAGATTCTACTCGATTAGTTCAACAGTTAAAATAGTCACATGATTAAGCCAGGATTACCATTTGAAAAAAAATGGCTCGGTTTTTTTTATGTCACATGACTAAACTTGACTTCCTGTTTGGAATTTAATCTTAGTAATGGCTGGTTAGCTCTACGTGTCTTCTCATGTCCACTTTTCGTTGAAATGACTTGCCACACTTTGCACAGGAGAACGGTTTGAATCCCGTGTGTTTACGACTGTGGGTGATGAGGTTTGATGACTGACTGAACGCTTTTCCACACACGGTACACTTGTGGGGCTTTTCTCCTGAAAGGCGTAAATAAAAATATGGATAAAATCAACTGATGATAGAAAGGGGATGAAGTTAATAGACATGAATAAAAGAATCAGATGGGTTGGGCCATAGCAAGAATTAGATGGGTTGGGGCATAGAAAGAATCAGATGAGTTGGGGCATAGAAAGAATCAGATGAGATGGGGCATAGAAAGAATCAGATGGGTTGGGGCATAGAAAGAATCAGATGAGTTGGGGCATAGAAAGAATCAGATGGGTTGGGGCATAGAAAGAATCAGATGTGTTGGGGCATAGCAAGAATCAGATGTGTTGGGGCATAGCAAGAATCAGATGAGTTGGGGTATAGAAAGAATCAGATGGGTTGGGGTATAGAAAGAATCAGATGGGTTGGGGCATAGCAAGAATCAGATGAGTTGGGGTATGGAAAGAATCAGATGGGTTGGGGCATAGAAAGAATCAGATGGGTTGGGGCATAGCAAGAATCAGATGAGTTGGGGTATAGAAAGAATCAGATGGGTTGGGGCATAGCAAGAATCAGATGGGTTGGGGCATAGCAAGAATCAAATGAGTTGGGGCATAGCAAGAATCAGATGGGTTGGGGCATAGCAAGAATCAGATGGGTTGGGGCATAGCAAGAATCAGATGGGTTGGGGTATAGCAAGAATCAGATGGGTTGGGGCATAGAAAGAATCAGATGGGTTGGGGCATAGCAAGAATCAGATGGGTTGGGGTATAGCGATTCGTGTGAATAAATACGATAGATTATCATTGATTTTACATACTCTGTTAATTCAATGCGTCAAATAACATGTATAGAAAGAAATGAGGTATGTTTATTTATTAAGGGACGGCATAGCAGAGTGGTCAAGCATTGCACTGAAAACTGGGTGTCTCGGGTTCGAGTGCTGCGTTGGCAACTGGCTGTTTTTTTGTGGGTTATTTGTTGTTGTTGTTTGTTTTGTGTTTATCTAATTTTTCTTCCTTAAAAAAAAAAAAAAAAAAAAAGACAAAATATTGACCATCTCGGGCGTCAATGGCTTAGTGGTCATTTCGGGTGTCAATGGCCTAGTGGTCATCTCGGGCGTCAATGGCTTAGTGGTCATCTCGGGCGTCAATGGCCTAGTGGTCATCTCGGGTGTCAATGGCCTAGTAGTCATCTCGGGCGTCAATGGCTTAGTGGTCATCTCGGGCGTCAATGGCTTAGTGGTCATCTCGGGTGTCAATGGCCTAGTGGTCATCTTGGGCGTCAATGGCCTAGTGGTCATCTCGGGCGTCAACGGCTTAGTGGTCATCTCGGGCGTCAATGGCTTAGTGGTCATCTCGGGTGTCAATGGCCTAGTGGTCATCTCGGGCGTCAATGGCCTAGTGGTCATTTCGGGCGTCAATGGCCTAGTGGTCATCTCGGGCGTCAACGGCTTAGTGGTCATCACAATTCAAGTACGAGAAACTCCAGCAGCTCCACTCACCAGTCGTCTGTGTGACTCGGTGGGATTGTTAGACACAAATTGTCTGGATAACTACTGGTCATTTGCAGTGTCTCCTTATATACGACACTTTGTCCCGACTACCTCAATCGACTCAGGTGTGAATGAGTACCTGGTCACACAACAGATTTATCCTTGTCCGAAAATGGTATTCGTGAATAGCAAGCTGCCAGTCTTGTCCTATGCGTTCTGTATTGCTGTCGACCAGAGGAAGTGAAATGTCATAGAAAAGCGCTTAGATGCTTAAGCATCTAACTTCAGGGATGTTTAATCTTTCATTTCATTATTCTTGATATTATAGTCAATAATAACGGATGTAATAACAATATCAACACACAAATAATAAGAGCAATCGATAACAACAACAACAGCAACAGCATACACAACGACAAAAACAACAGCAATAAGAAACACAGAAACATATTATGCCATCAGTACTATTTAATTAATCCACTCACCAGTATGAATATAAGTATGTTTTTTCATGTCAGATTTTTGGTGGAATCGCTTGCCGCAGTAAGGACATGGGTAGGGTCTAGTATCACTGTGGATTAGCATGTGGGTAGATAGGGTGGATGACCTCTTGAATCTTTTCCCACATTCTCGACACTGGATGGAGAAAAAGAAACAGGTAAAATCGTAATTTATATCAGCGTTCAGGTCCAATGAGCTGTTGTGTAACAGAGATGCAAGGTGAGCATTAGAGTTTTGTTGGTTGGTTTGTTTGTTTGTTTGTTTGTTATTAAACCCAGTCAATCATATTCGGTATTCTCATGGTTTTAAATATCCTGCTATGCTTGAGAATATTCCAATGTAGCTCTGCATATCTGACAAAATTCAATTGAATTGTTGTCACGTCACGCATTTGAAGGTGTCAAGAACAAATTTTGTTTTATTTTGTAAATATAGATAATATTACAATTAAGTTGTAGAAATTGATGTGGTCATTATTTGGGTATAATGAGACGTGGAATGGTGAAAACGGTCGGTATAGCAATTAAATTGTATGTCATTGATCAATAGATATAGTACAGTGTATTTTGCAAAGCTATACACACCTTAATTTTGGTATCTTATGTGGGCATTCATCGATGAATTGAGAAAGAAAAATAAAAGAATGCTAATTTCTGTGTGAATGCATTTACTGCATGAGATTAAGGTATTGTTTTCTCTCGGATATTGTTGTCTGGTGCAAGGATTATCTTTAAATATTATTTCAATTGAAAATTGTGCAATGGTGTATTTCTGGAAATCGCATTGTTTCAAGAGAGGGTTTTATTAAAAGAATTGAGGTTTCCCTATACAGCTGCTTTTCCTGAGACCCAAGAGCGTTTGACTATATCATTTCACCTTCCTTGGCCAGCAGTAACACATGATACATAGTTGAGGTGTGAATTCAATTTTCAGACTGACAATGATTTCTTAACGACAAAATAATAATTCTCACATGAGTCGATTAAAGTAAGCGGGGCAATCTGTCTCTTCTAATGGTATATCACCAATGACCTGTGGTTATCCAGCAAATTATAAGCATGGCGGTATTTGATCTCATCATTCTCTCAGCCATCCAGCGTCGGTGATTGAATGTTGCTGGGATTTTCTTGTATTTGAATTGTGTGAACCACTAGGCCATCAAGTCCAAAATGTTATATTGAATGGTAATGTTATTAATAATCAGTTACATGTAATCTAATTCTTCAGACATACCTGAAAAGATCTTTCTTTAATAAATTCGTCAGAAGATTGTCGCCGGTTGGTTGATAGATTCAAAGGCATTGACGCACCATCTGTCTGACTAAATAAACCGGAAGTTGGCGAAGTAGGCACGGAGATGGGCAACTCTGATGAAGCCATCAAAGATGTGGGAATAGGTCTGACAGCTGGAATTCCTGAAGGGGATGATGACATAGATGGTGATAAGTTTATCGGAAGTGACGTCATCGGTGAGAGGAAGGGCAATGGGACTGGGGGTGAAGACGACTGCTGTTGTGACTGTAGTTTTTGTGGTTGTGATGGTGATTGTTGTTGATGATGTTTAGGGTGATGCTGTGGAGAGGAGGACTGTGACGGTGATGACGTTGATCCACCCATTGATCTCCGACTAATACACTGAATGCACTGACAAGGAAGGAGGCTTCCACCCGTCCTGGTCACATCGTGATGTAGAGGAAATGGAAGTCCCTGAAAAGAATAAAGACAGAGATGAGAATGCTAATCATTGTAACATTACATTATAAGCCAAAACTACATACTAAACACAAATAAATGGGAATGTTACAGTCATCTTCGTACGATATATATATATTTATCTAGAATAATCTATTCATTTATTTTACGGTTAAAATGGTAATTAGCAGAAACTTTTGTTGTGTTACATCACTCACCGGTATCAAAGGCTGGGGGAAAAGAGGATGTTTTGCGGGTATTGGCCACGGTCTGTTGACTCCCATCTCGTTGTCTAGGGTCAGCCATGACAGGAAGTCACCCAGAACTTCCTTTAAAAACCTGGATTGTTTGACCTGTGACACAGGGTGGAAAGGGAATGGAAGGCCTGGGGTGATGGTGGGAAGAAAGAGAGAAAAACGAAAATGTAAGAAAAAGGTAAAACATAAAATGGCAACTATATAACTTTGTAAGATTCACTTTGAACGAATCGGAAAACCAAGACTATGGTTTCAAGCTGTAGCAAAATATTATGGACCCCTCCCCACCTCCCCCAACCCTTCTTAATGAAAAAAAAGTGTGCATAAGAAGACAGTTTTGATAAAAAACATTTAAAAAAAATTTAAATTGACAATTTGAAATATCCAGGGAAATATCTGGGAGTGATGCTGATAAAGGGCAGATCAAGTTCCCCCTAGATAAGACAACTCTTGGAATGGCAACACGGCCGCATTGGCAAGACAGAACATTATTTGGAAGAGCCACATGACTTTTGTCGTAAACTAGAACTGTACAGGTCTCTTGTACGAGTACTATCTATGTTAATTTATAGATGCGAGTCTTGGACTCTGAGTGCAGACACAGAACATCACGTCATCAGTTCTTTCGAAAATATAAGCTACTGTAAACTCCCACGGGAGATGGCATAAATTGGCATATCCATATCATAGAACAAACAAAAACGTGATGGAAAAGATGGGATGTATTATCAACCATAGTTAAAAGAATTTAAAAAAACTTTCATGGTTGTGACCATTAGTGAGTCATGAAAGTCTATGCATGACAGATATGCAGGACACAGTTGACGGGCGAGGAAACAAGGAAGGCAGAAGAAACAATTATAGTAGCAAGACATAGCGCTATCCTGAACTGGATTAAATCTGAATGAACTCCTTAAGAAGACCATGGAACAAGAGGAGTAGCATAGAATACATCCAACACCCCCCCCCCCCTCTTTCCCTCGACGATCACCTGGTCATGAGATTGAGTGTGTGAGTGAGTGAGTGAGTGAGTGAGTGGGTAAGGAAGATGAGCAATCCCGCGATTGGCTACATTCTTTTTCCATTTTTATAAAAAAATTCTTTCCACGAGGGAGACGAAAAGATTCTGCTAGCCTCATTAAATTCTCATATGAATGTTCCAACTGATAGCGAATAATAATAATGCCCTTATCAACATTTTACCGTTAGCTATACACTCCCATCAAACAGAATAGCAAAATGTGTATCATTACTACACGGTTCAATAGGTAATTTGAGTGCGATGAGAATGGGACAGAGATAAAATTAAATAGAAAAGGGAAACACTCTTTCGAATATCCACCGCACTTTACGCCCAGTGAATGGTCACAGATTCCTCATTAACATATTGCATACATAATATCCCAGACATCTCACTTCTCCCCTGAGTGTTAAAATCTCTACCCGTGACCCATATCGCCATCAGATTTCTCTTTGCGGCCAATTTATCTTTTCGTCTACGTCACGTGCTCTCTCCCTCTGACCACATAATAATGTAAATAGTTCATCCCGGAACGAACGCACGCCGCTAAATTAGATTACGACCATTGAAAAAATATTGACGACAGCAGTAATGGCAGGGATTAGACTTTTAAATCTCAATAATGAACTCCATTTATAACGCTGTTTTGCTGGCCGCTGATTTGTCATTTTGGCGGGCCAGCCGGTGCATATTATAGGAAGAAGAATAGGGATTGGCCAGTTTGTCGTTGCATTCAATTAGTTGTCGCCAGCTTGAGCATTCCATAAATTGTCAGCGGTTTTATTAATTTTGAATTTTAGATATTTAGAGGGCGGCTTTGAAAGAAAGTAGAAGTAACGTTTGAAAGTTGTATCGAAAATGGTGACACGTGCGTACACTTTTACCCTTGATTAAAATGGAAGAGAATACCTAGAAACGATCTAAAAATGATATGTGGAAGTTGTATTGTATGCCATTTCTAATTCCGTATAACATTGGGTTTCGTCAGATGTTTTCATACCATTAATTGGTGATAAGAAAACAAAAAAGAAAAGATTAGAATATCAATTCATCACTCATACTATTGATTGATATAAGATTTGATGGGCAGATTCTTCACGTTTAATCAATCACAAATATCGATATAATATCTATAACTATAAATCCTTAAGGTGGGCGTTGCCCCCTGAGGTTTTTTCGATTAAACTCGATAACCACTGAAGCTACCAGAAAACCAAAGACATCAACATTCTTGATTTCATTTCCCAAATTCGGTAGGCAGTATTATTTCATTACCAAATAACTGCAAATTTTCATTAATTTCTATTAAATATCAAGTACGGGATCTACGACTACGATGGTCAGCGCCATCTTCAGCAATCACTTCCTTCGAGCGAAAACAATGATAACTCAGTTTGCCGCAACACGCCGCAAGAATCAAATCAAATTTTGTTTCTCCTCAGTCATTCTATGAAGAAGAAGTCAATAATAAAGGAGAGAACAGCAGAGAGAATACTAATTTTAATAGAAAATAGGGAGAATTTTGTCTCGATGTATATAGATCTAGATCTAGACGTAGATCTACTTGCTGATCTATGTTCTAAGTCTAGATCTATCTAAATCTAGATCTAGATTCTATTTAGATCTAGATCTATTCTCATATTTTTGCGGAATCCAGCTTGGCTGACATTGAGGGAGTTGGTGTATTCAAACCACCAATATAATCGGGCATTTACCCTTCTCACTGCTAGTTTATGTATAATACTGTAATATTTGTTTTGGTGTGATTTTTCTAAATTTATTTAAATATTAATTTTTGATAAAGCTAATTCTAACTTTCTAACAGTTATAGGATACGTCATTACAATGAGCAATCCAATTGAATTCAGACTTATAAATAATTTATCCCAAAAAGAACGTAAATTGATTCTACGACAATTAGAATAATTGCATCTTATATTTTGAAGTCTAAACAAATCGAAATTTCCCTCCAGCCTGAAAATCACCGGCACAATTTTGGAGTTTGTAACGACAGCAACGATCAGTGGATACGTGAAGAAAACCATTCTATTTCTAGGATGTTATTTTTGGAGCTAGATGAGTACTCTTGATGAATACAGAGATTCTGATTCATATCGTTTAGTCCTACCCTTCCGGTGGTGTTAATAGATCACGCAAGATTTAAAAATATAAAAGAGAATAAAATAAAAGTGAATAAATTAGAAGAAAGAGAATATATGAATAAATAAATGAATGGATAAGAGAATGAATCAAATAAATCAAATAGTAAAATGCGAAAATATTAAATACTTAAACAAAGCTTGAAATAAAGTAAATAAATAGACAGATAGATAAATCGATGAATATATGTACCAAATCTGTCAATAACTTCTTCGTGAATGATACGACGGGAAAACTAGATTGAGATGATGAGACAAAATGTCCTGTTTCCCTAAGCAAAGAAGAAGAAGAAGAAGAAGGCAAGATTCAACGGGACTGCTTTTGGGACTAAGATAAAGTCACGGAGATCCTAGCTGGAGCATCCAGACCCTTACTATATCAAATTAGTGAGGCACGACGCGATATCCTCATAGCTAGGGGTAGTATCGAGTGGTCTCCCTTGGGGAAACCCCTTTGACCGGCAGGAGTCTAGCGCCATCATTTTGGATTACGAAAATCAGACAGCTCTGGCATGAATTCAGTTAGTTGTTCTATGAATAACATTTAGAATTATTGACTGGCTTGTCTTTTGTTTTGTTTGTGTAACTACTAAGGCACTTCGTTATTGATTTACAATGATCGTGTAGTTTTAGGTTCAACTAAGTTTGAGTTGATAATGGTGAATTTACAAGGTGGTCAATTGAGATATTTCCAGATATTCAGTAATGCTTCTTTAGACCTATTAATTAATTATGCATTTTATTTTCAAGGTATGATATACTTACATATACAAAATGGTTCTCGCAGAATTAAAAAAAAAATGCTACACTGTTTCTTTATCATAATAATATGTCCTTTAGCGGTGTAATTTTTACTTCTTTTTTTTAGATATGATCTATATATTTTGTCTTCGATTTAGGCAATTGTGGTTGCAAATTTATCAAAACAATACCACAGCTAGGGAGTAGCTCCTTAACCAGCAGGCTTTTACCTTAATATTTCATCAGAGAACAGATTTTCCGCTCAGTATCATCTAAACGGGGTTAACTCACTGAGGACCAACCTATTTGAGCCAGGCAGACCCGGTGGGACCAGCAGATTTTATACATTTCCAAAGCACCAATTGGATAATATGTTCTAATAACTTGAGAGGGCTGAAAATTTGTATTTTGTTTGATCTTCGGTGTTGCTTTTTGTTTCTTCTTTGTATATTTTTTGAAATAGTATGCTGAAACTTATAATTCTATGATATCAGGGTGATAATCTTGGCAACCATGAAGACTAGGGCTTGGTCCCCAACGTATGTTTCAGCAAATTCAAGCCTAGCTCGGTCTTGGTCCCCAACGTATGTTTCAGCAAATTCAAGCCTAGCTCGGTCTTGGTCTCCAACGTATGTTTCAGCAAATTCAAGCCTAGCTCGGTCTTGATCCCCGACGTATGTTTCAGCAAATTCAAGCCTAGCTCGGTCTTGGTCCCCAACGTATGTTTCAGCAAATTCAAGCCTAACTCGGCCTTGGTCTCCAACGTATGTTTCAGCAAATTCAAGCCTTGCTCGGCCTTGGTCCTCAATCTACGTTTCAGCAAATTCAAGCCTAGCTCGGTCTTGGTCCCCAATCTACGTTTCAGCAAATTCAAGCCTAGCTCGGCCTTGGTCCCCAATCTACGTTTCAGCAAATTCAAGCCTAGCTCGGGCTTGGTCATCAGTGAGTCAATCCTCAACATCTGACCTACTAAGGTGACAATTTTTCTTTGCCCCTTATAAAAGTTACATCGTCATCTTATCAAACTACAGAGATTTATGAGGACTCAGAACCGCTTTTTTACTTCCTAAACCCAAGTTCAAAAGACTATAAGTTCAAGACAACCAACGTCATATCAGGATACACAAATTCATCCTTGAATAAGCGTTTAAGTGACGGGTTGTAAACTGCCGGAAAAGAACCAACGTAAACAACGTTTATCATCGTTTCAAAGAAATGAGATTCTTTTTAACAAATTCTCAAACAACTCTCCAAGTGATTACTATACAGCGTAAATTTTTCATTGACAAAATTCTCCCCAAACGATGCCCCCCAAAAAGACATTCTCTACCCCTGGGATTTCGTGGGTTCAGTTGACAATAACACTAATACGATGTAACATGGCATGTTGAATCATGGGTGAATCTGGATACATATGGAATACGGGTCGAAAGTGGACATGAATGAAAGAGCATCGTGTGGGAATTGGGGATAAAAAATTGAAGTCAAAAGAGAAATATTGGGGCGATGGGTGATTAATTTGAAATGAGATCGTTGGGTGAGGAAACGAGCCGGTGGACAGGAGAGAGAGAGAGAGAGAGAGAGAGAGAGAGAGAGAGAGAGAGAGAGAGAGAGAGAGAGAGAGAGAGAAAGAGAGA
>JASKDV010205850.1:0-10587 GCA_032466395.1 Aegires albopunctatus
AGAGAGAGAGAGAGAGAGAGAGAGAGAGAGAGAGAGCGAGAGAGAGAGAGAGAGAGAGACGCAAGGGTTGGACATTCCATTGACACTAAATTATAGATTAAAACTAAACAATGAAAAACTGAATTTATTATTTTCGGAAGAAGGGCTCAATTGAAAAAACATAAAATAGTTGAAATTAGAGTGGGAATAACACTATAAATGCATGTGATGCTGTAAGAAACTGAGTGTTCTCCTTGGTATAAATCTCACCACGGAAACTCACATAAAGAAAATAATACAAAGTTGTAATTATCACCTAAGAAATATGAATAAAATACGACATTACTTACATATATTATCATATACTTCTTCTATGATTTATAATGATTAGATTAGACTACTGCAACTCACTCTTGTTTGATGGTCCATATTAAGTTTTTAATTGATAAGCTGCGTTCATCTAGCTTTGCCCTGCTCTGGTTCTTGCCTGCATCTTAGTAAGATAACTGTTACCTGTCACCTGTCAGCATCACCACTGTCGATGGTTGCTGCAATGCTGTTAACAACCTGACGCCATTCTTCTCGGATGGTAGTCTTATCAACCACCTCATGCATGTTCATCCCTGTGATATCCTTCAGATTGGAGAGATATAATACTGATGGTCTTCCTCTTTTTCTCCTTTACCTCTATCTTTCCCTGCAGCACTTTTGACATCAAGTTGGTTCTTTTGTGTCCTATTGCATGTCCAACATATCTTAGTTTTCTTTTGTTTATCTCTGTATTCAGTTCCATTTGAATGCAAAGCTCCTCGAGGACACGTTTATTAGTTCTTTTCTCAGTCCATTTTACCCTGAGAATTCTGCGATAGAACCACATTTCAGCTGCATTCAGTCTATTCATATCCTTTTTTTTTTTTAAAGGATCCAGGCTTAAATAAATGTGGCAACTGGCCATATGAGGCTTTTTAACAATGATGAAGCGGGTCCCTTATTGAAAAACTATACTCAAATAAAAAAGCAACTGTTATTTGGAATGGACAACACTGTAAACCTTTTCTCATCAAAAAGGATGTCACTGTCAGACAAGGCTGTATCCTCTCTCCCCTAAGATAACTACAGATAACCAAATCCATGTTTATTACCCAGATAGTGTTGTTTTTACATTGTGGCTTATCAGGTTCATACGATGTAGTACCTCAGAAGTAATTGGCAATTCAGTGAAACCAACACTTTGATTAATTATTGGTATGACACAATATAAGTTATAAGAGAGTAACTAGCATCATCACATTAAGGATTATCAAATCAATAAATAAAATCAGGCTCGGCACGTTTTACTTTCCGAGTTTCCTTATTGGGATCGATCCTTTGATATTATCGATGGGCTCGTAAGAATCGATCTTTGCATTCCCTATTTTCTAGATGCGTAGTAGCTTCTACACATTTTACAAATGTTTCCACAAACAACCCTGGGCTATGCTTTTGAAAAACATTGTTGTACATTCTATTCCTTATTACATAATTCTATTTCGCGCAGAATTGAAATTGTCTTTTATGCACAGAGAGAATATTTTATTGATAATCTTCGTAACTGCGTCACCATTAAAGTTATCTCAGGCCAGCTGTGCTCATACTGATATACTCAACTTCAGTAAAGACCAAATCTTCTTAACGAATATATAAAGGCTCATCACTCATCGTTATACCTAAAGCACCGATCTATTACCTTCAAAATACAATTTTTCGCTCTTAAAGAATAACGTAATTCAACGAAAGATACGAGTTAAAATAAAATAAGACAATTTCGATTATAAACAGCTTGCCAGAATGTAATGATGTTAAAAATGTTGATAACTTGCGTTTTGTTTTTCTTCTAACACAATCGTGATACCAACGGGAAAAAATGATATACCAAGAGATATAAGAAAATTGCTTTCTTTACCTCTTTGCAGAGTTTTTCTCATCAGGAAGAATACCACAGAAATAGGACAACAAAGAAAAAAAGAATCCCATCTTTAACTCCTGCTGACGTCTTTTCATGTGTACATTCTAGCGGAGCCTCTCTTGTGTATTATTGATCTGGTTGTTATGAAACATTTTCATAAGTAATCTCCTGCGGTCAGTTATCACGGATTGCGACGCTATTAAACAATTATCGTTTGAATTGACCAGTGACTCATGGCTTGATAAAGATACGGTGGGAAGTTGCAACGACCCAGTTTTCCAATATCTGGATTGAAGATTGCACACTGGGGTGGTCAAAAGAACTTGAAGTATACTTGACGACAAACACGATAGTGGATAACGGTGATCCAATTAATAGGTCAGTTGCAAGTGATGTATCAAATTAAATGGGGCTCAATTCCTACCCAAAATGGGCTTTCTTGTCCATTATTTTTAAAAATCAACAAAGAAAAACAAAACAAGCAAACAAAAATAACACTTCGGTATTGTTTCTTCCCTAGAAAGCAACAACAGGACAGGAATAACAATTACCGGCAACAATATCAACACAGCTTAAACATAATGGTGACAAAAGGAAAACAAAACCCCCAAAAGGCGAGTTTTGGATGAAACATCTTTATAGAAAAATGGCTCAATATTGAACAAATTGATTTCACATAATATCAATATAGTATATGATGCATTGTTTTATAAAGCTTTTTGTAATAATCTAGTTGAATAAAAAAAATTAAACATAGAATAATATTTTGGCTTATATTAAGCGTTATGTCTATACACAATAATAGAAAAGAATACAATATATAATTCAGAAAAACAAAGTAGTGGTAATATATTATAAATCAGCAATGTACAGTAATATCATGTAATGATCCGGAGGCCCATGGAGAAAAAACCTCACAAAGGGTCGATCTTGTATAACGTTCATATCCATACTTGCAGTGCTACATGCCACTTCCATAGAGGTCGACCGATCCAATAAATATCTGGAAAGTATACTACTTCACCCATACAACGGTCTGTCACAACTTGCATGACAGCTCATGCTAGAGTGTGCCCAGTTTACGTGGTGCATAGTGAGCACGGAGGTCTGGGATTGGAATTTGCAGGTATCGTCCACCCGACGATCATCTGGTCAAGGGAGTGGCATACTTATCAAGAACTTTTATGGAGGAATGTCTACCACTGTGGTAATATAACATTACGCACCCCTGATTGACAGCAACAGACATGACTGAACATAGTCATAGGGCACAACTTGCGCATGCATCTTTCGGACATTTAACTGCCAATTAAGTCATTTATACACCGAGTCAAGTCAAGCTAAGAGAGTTATATGTTCCCAACGGGGAAAATGATCAAGGTTACTTTTCTGAACAGGTTATTTATTTATTTAGACTATTTAGAGTTATGGACTCTATCAACCTTTAGGGTAATCTCAGCGCCCATGAAAAAGTAAGATGATAGGCTAGAAGTAGAAACAGGTTTTAGAGATAGGCTAGAAGTAGAAACAGGTTTTAGAGGGGGAAAAAAAGTCGCCACGGAGAAAAAGAAGCATTTCAAATAATAAGTATATTACACGTAAAGGTAAATAAAATGACTTAACGTACAGAATAAAATAAACATAATATCTCAAAAAATAAAAAAATAAATGACGACGGCTATTGGGCGCCAAAACATGCACGGAAAAGACCATTCAGGATTTTTGAACACCTTTATGTATAAATGTAATCAGTCTTCTAGATAAGTAGTGGCTCCGATATTATAAGTCACGCAATGCACACAAGGGTGATGACCACCGGATAAATCCCCTCTCTCTCTCTCTCCGGTACAATCTTCCCCTCCTCCTCCGAGAGGACAAAAGAGCCTGAAAGAGAGACGATAGAGTACAGACGGGAAAGGAAGCTCCCACTCTATCCTTATTCGCCTCTTATGACATGCGTGGGGAGTACTAGCAGTAGGTCTATTCTTCCCTCTCAGTTGAGGACCTGGAACCAACACGGGGATTTAGAATAGGAGTGGGATTCTCAGGGAAATAGCAATGCAAAAATTCATTGCAGACCAGTAAGGCATTAAGGAGACAAATATTAAAATTTGGAGTACAAACACCAAGGAAGCCAATCAACATCATTACGATCACCGAACAAAGCGCTCTTCAATGGTACGGTCATAGATAAGGAGGTCACTTGCAATATCAATCGTGGTGGAACATATACGAAGATGTTTGAAAACGGAGATAATCCTGAAAAGGCTTGGCCAGATTTGTTCCAATGAGACTCATAAATCATGATGATGGCAACGATTATAATGTACAATGACGACCAACAATGGAGTAGTTGAAAATCAATGAAAAAAATAATCGTGTGAAGATAATGAGTCATCAATAAGCCTGTAAGAAGCTGATCTCTAACGTAGCCTCAAAGATAAAGAAAGTTGAAATCAAGGGTAGAAAACAACTATTAAGACTATCTCCCCTTCTTAGTAATACTAGTAAGTAATTTTTCCTGAGGTGTTTCGTCGATAGGCCGGTAGTTTTAAAATCCAATAATCTCGTGTCCGCTGCCAATCTGGTAACTTTCCCATGTCCTACCCCCATCTTTCATTTTCTGTTCCACCGTTCTTTGCCACGTATTCATCGCCCAGCCTCTATTTCTACATTCTCGGGGCGTCCATCTGAGTACATTTTTATTCCTTCTACAGCCTTGTCCTGTGCATTTTCAGCTTCTATTTAGGATAACCTTTGACACTGATATCTTGATGTTTTGATTATACCTCTTCACTACTATAATACATTAAATATAACTATAATAATATGTCATAAATATAGGTGGCTGTCCAGGAGGCCTACAATAATGCAGTCACATTACAAACCATTTAAATGTGTCGCAAATGAGGTTAAAGAAGGCCAGAATTAAAATCAATCACTTGTCTCTGACATAAGAATATTAATATCTGCTTTCAGGGAAACGTTAGTTAAAGTATGTGTGTGAAGGAAGCAACACAGAGATATAAGTCCCCAAATAGCAGAGATTTAGAGGGCTCTGTAAAAACCTGCATAGTATTTTATTCAGAAATTACGTAAAAATACAACCATCCCTGGAAAGGAAAGGCCCAATAATCACAGTACTTAAATCAAACATATCGCCAATTTATTCTCATTATTTGCAAAATCTGACCGGAAATGAAAAAAATTACTATCCCTAAGTAGAGAAACAATGATAATGGAATGAATGAATGAATGAATTAATGGATGAATGAATAAAAACCAACGTTTTCCAAATATAAATAGCCTTTAATATAAGTAGATGGATATAGATCTATAAATAGATAAAATAGAATTTATTTTTGGCGTATTGACAGTAAAACTCAATCCAGTTGAGTTTTGTCAGTTTATTTGAAGAAGAAGAAGAAGAAGAAGAAGAAGAAGAAGAAGAAGAAGAAGAAGAAGAAGAAGAAGAAGAAGAAGAAGAAGAGGAAGAAGAAGAAGAAGAAGAAGAAGCATACTTCCTATTAATTGATTTCATATTGAAGGATTTAGATAAGCCTCCTAGGCTACAAAGTAAGTATTTGCATCCAAGCCTGGTGTAAAATTAAGCCTAAAAATATCAATTTCAATATCACATAAACAATATAGGAATGTTACACTTATAAAGTGGTGTGTGAATTATCATAAGTGCTCAAAGAGCATAGCAAATATTCAGGAATGGTAATTAATGGAGAGTATTCAAAATATTTTACATATCAAACATTTTAATATAAAGTAACCATATATCATTCTCTATATTTATATTAATACAATGGCGTTATCTATCGATAAGAATAAGAAAACTGTTTTAAGTCATCAGAACAACATGATAGATTTCGCTGACAACAGGTTTATACTTATTGTCAACAATAATATTTATAATTTATATCTAGATCTACATCAGGGCCACTAGATATTCCAGATGAAGAGATTGCAAATGCTGTGGTAGGAATATTGTATGGTAAGGAAAAACAATGAAGATTTCAGAGAGATAGGACACTGAAGTCGATAAGATAATACATGAAATGATTTGATTTGAGAGCTAGCGATTTCATGAGATCATGTCCGTGTGAGTGTGAATGGATAGGTGGGTGGAGGTGTGGTGGTTATATACAAATATCAGCAACAGATATATCTTTAACTCACTGAGGATTAGCCTATTTGAGACCAGCACACCGCATGGGACCAGCCATTTTTATACTTTTTCAAACCACAATTAGGATTTTAAGTTATAATCACTTTGGAAAACTAAACAAGAACAGAATATTCTTTTCATTGAGCAAATCCTCTATTATTCTCATCAGTACATTCAGTTAAATGTTCATCAACAGAAATAAGCTTTAAAATATACTACAAAATATCATAAAAGAAGATGAGCAGCATAGAGTCCAATATCTAAACGAAGCGCCCAAATCTCTGCATGATGCATTATTTCACGGAAAACTAAACCCATGACAAAAAGGAATTCTGGCTCACGACAGAAAGTTGTGGTTTGCTTCCACATCAAAGATAAGGAAAATATCCGAGGCTCTAAAGACAGAGGACACTAATAGCGCAAGGCAATATATCAAATAGGCCATTCAGCTAAATTGTAGGCCATCTAATCAAAATCCCAATAACAACCCTAAAACCATTTTGATTCTAAATCTAAATGGACTAAATGACCGTGTTTGATTTGCAAGTAAAAAATTCACAATAGCCAGTGAATTTGATTTTAATAGACTACTTGTGATTCTTCATGCGTTTCATCTAAACTTCTGTGCTAGCATTGGACCGTGAGCTCCCGGATGTTCATCAAAACAGATTCAAAAAGTTTAGTTGTGTTTTTTCATTCTTCGTAGTTGTATGTAAGTCAATACCAAGAAGCCAAGTGCCAACAAATACATGGCCATGATACACTCCCAGAAATCCCAACTATCAGAATAACTCAAGTCTTGTGTTTCGAGGTACTGGTTCCCTGATTTGCTGGAAAAAGAAAAAGAAAATAGTAAGATACGATACAATAGGATAGGACAGAATATTTAAAAGATAAGATAGATAGGACAGGATAGTTATAAGATAAGATGAGATAAGATAGACCAAATATTAAAATATAAGATAAGATAGAATAGTTAAAAGATAAGATAGATAAGATAGGACAGAATAGTTAAAATACAAGATAAGATAAGATATACAGATTAGTTAAAAGATGGGATAAGATAAAATAGTATATAATAAAGATAAGATAGGACAAAATAGTTGAAAAATAAGATAAGACAGGATAAGAGCGATAAAATATGACAAGTCGTGACAATATGAGATGAAATAGAATGAGATGAGGCTAGACGAGAAGAGATGAAATGAGATGAAATTAGATGAGATAAAAAAGATGAGATGAGTTGTTGTGAAAGATGGAATAGGATGGGATGAGATGAGATGAGATGTGAGAGATGGAATATGATAAGATGAGAGAGATGAGATGTGATGAGTTGTAAGAGATGGAATAAGATGGGATGAGATGAGATGGAATAAGATGAGATGAGAGAGATGGAACAAGATGAAATGGAATGAGATGAGATGAGAGAGATGGAATAAGATGAGATGAGAGAGATGGAATAAGATGAGATGAGAGAGATAGAATAAGATGAAATGAGAGAGATGGAATAAGATGAGAGAGATGGAATAAGATGAATTGAGAGAGATGGAATAAGATGAGATGAGAGAGATGGAATAAGATGAGATGAGAGAGATGGAATAAGATGAAATGAGAGAGACGGAATAAGATGAGATGAGAGATTGGAATAAGATGAAATGAGAGAGACGGAATAAGATGAGATGAGAGATTGGAATAAGATGAAATGAGAGAGATGGAATAAGATGAAATGAGAGTGGTGGAATAAGATGAAATGGAATAAGATGAGATGAGAGAGATGGAATAAGATGAGATGAGAGAGATGGAATGAGATGAAATGAGATGAGTTGTGAGAGATGGAATAAGATGAGATGGAATAAGATGAAATAGAATGAGATGAGATGAGAGAGATCGAATAAGATGAGATGAGAGAGATGGGATGAGAAGAAATGAGAGAGATTGGATGAGATTAGATGAGATGAGAGAGATGGAATAAGATAAGATGAGATGGAATAAGATGAGTGAGAGAGATGGAATAAGATGAGATGAGAGAGATGAGATGAGATGAGATGAGAGAGATGGGATTAGTAGAGATGCGAGAGATGGGATGAGAGAGATGAAATGAGAGAGATGGTATGAGAAAGATGAGATGTGATGGGAGAGATGGGATGAGATGAAATGAACGAGATGAGAGAGATGGCATGAGATGAGATGCGATGAGGTGAGATAAGAAAGAAAGAGATCAGAGAGACGTGAAAAGATGAGAGAAATGAGATGAGGGGAGATGAATGATCTTCTGTCAGGAATGTAAAAATGAAACAAATGCCGTACCAAAACGTGGCGTTACAAAACTGTGCGTCTTTGAATTCGTTAATGTACAATGCCTGCAATGAAGAGATAAAAGCAATATAGGAAATACATTAGCAAATATGTCAGCTTAAAACGTCTACATTCCTTTTAATTTAGAAGAACCACCAACCCTCCGAAGAAAGCACCAGCCAAAAACCACAACACATTAAGTAAAACATATTGAGAAACGATAATCAAACCATCCTCAAAAATATCTAGATGGCAAGCCAAGTTTAAAATACAATAAAGAATTACTCAAGGCTAGACAAGACATAGTACGAGGTGATCTAAAAATGAAATAAAAAGCTAAACAGAATAATATTTAAAAAATCACTTTTTCAATCGTTCCTCAAATTGTGGTACACTATGGAAATAAACCCATTTTGTAAGAGCCTCTACCGCTTATTAGGGAATACATTTTTGCTCATCATCTTCTTCATCTTCAAATAAATTGGCAAAACTCAACTAGGTCGAGTATTACTGCGAATGTGCTAAAAAATAAATAAATGAATAAAATATAAATAAATAAAATAAATAAAATAAAAATTCTATGTTTGAAGTATTAGATAGTTGTATTATGTTAGCTAACTAATTATATGTAGATCTAAGTATTTCATATTCTAACCTATGTTTAATAATATCAACACTTTTGCTACTTCTAATATTTAATATTCAATTTATTCCACAATCTAGCAGTGCTAGGGAAAAAAAGAATGTCTATGGCAATCACTTTTAGAGACAGGGATGTTAAATGTATAAGTATCTGAGTTCCTAATTCTCCTATTACTTTTGTTTAGTTCATTTATGGGGATATCTATTTGACCATTAATTGCTTTAAAGAATATGACTATTTTATTTCTCGCTCTTTGTACTTTATCCTTCCTCACCTTCAATCCATATTTGAAGATACTAAAATACTGGAGCCAATTCAACCACACTCCAATGGAACCGAGACTGATGAGGAAATTGCCAAACAGCTGAAAGGGAATCGTGGTTTGTATATTTTTTAGAAATAACGAACGAGCTTTAATATATCTCTCTAAAATCTTAATCTATCTTCAATAATCAAAATACATGTATATCACAACAACAAGCAATAAACATTTAATCCAAACACCGTCTTAACTCTTTTGTTAATTTTTCAAAGGTGTTCCATTCTAACACATTGTTGCCAAGAACTGACAACTCATTGTTGAATATCAGATCTTATTACAATTTTCATCTGTAATATCATGTTGAGTAACACTTTCACGACTTTGAAGCTTATCCCAGAATTGAATTGAATTGAAATGATTTGAAAAAATTTGAAGGGACTTAACACTATGAAAATTAACACTGATAACGGCTTTAAGAAGAGAGAATTGAACCCACCCCCTCCCTACCCAACTATCCTTTCCATGCAAATCATGAGTTGGGCACACTGTGTTGTACAATAGAGGCCACTCCATAAAGGGTACCAAGTAGAGCAGGAATAAAGAATTAATATAAAAGATAGAGACCAGTTTATGTATATATCTCCGCTCAATGAGACTGAGATTTGACAGCAGTCAATTATTTCCCTGCCCGTTCCATACCAAGGGCCTTTTCAAACAGTACTCCACTTTCTCAAGTGGGACTTGGACATGCTTAGAGGGTGAGGGATGGCCAGTATATCAGCAGATAGAAATCATCGCCATTGAAGGCCTTGGGTCTGTTGTGTTGTGTAAAAAACACTGAGAATAGATACAAATTAAACTAGCAAGCTAATAAGTATATAATGTATCATATTCTTGTCCTTACCATCATCAACACATAGACGAAGGCCAGACTTAACTGTGCCACAGCAAAAACCTGGAAGGTTGACGACAACAGGAAACATAGACTGGTAGCTGATATGGAAACGCTGAACAAAACTAACAGAAACAGAAAGAAATGGTCGGCACCGTCTCTCAAACCTGAAATATAATAGAGGGTGCATTTAATGTTTAGACATTGAGTAAAGCCATAGGAACATAGGTACATTATAATAACTATATTTCATTTAGATCTAGATCTCTAAAAGAAATGATAGATAAGTGTGAGTAAACAGACTATTTGAATATTGTGGGACTCTCTCTCTCTCTCTCTCTCTCTCTCTCTCTCTCTCTCTCTCTCTCTCTCTCTCTCTCTCTCTCTCTCTCTC